>WOVY01010490.1:0-72500 GCA_013436015.1 Rhipicephalus annulatus
TTTTTTTGTTTTCTCCCAAGTTTAAATATTCTCTCTCTAGATTGACCTGTGTGGCTGACACTCTGTACCGCTCTGGTGCTGCTGCTTTCATGCTTCTGACATTTCAACATTTACTTTAATGACATTTACAACCAATCCTTTCAACTAATAGCCAAGAAGGACAAAATGCCTTTACAAAGATAAATACTTACATTGAAACATAGGCCGGCCAGTATGAGGCATCTCATTTCTTTTTCATGTTTTATATATTTCACAATTTGTTTCCATGGGCTGACTCGCGAGTTTCATTAATGCTGGTTCCCTGTGAATTGATGCTCATGCAACGTGTCAATTGCTCTAGATTGCCAACTTATGCCTTGAAACAAAAACCTTTTAAAAATATGTCAGTGTCACTTTCAAAGAAAATAAATAACGTTTCGTTATTTCGTTGATCTGGTCATGTTATATGTTCTTCTTCCCCCCTTTCCTATTCAATCATTTTGGTTTTCCTATCAATCTGATCTGGTTTTCTGGTTTTGCCACTTGAAACTCCGACCATCTGTGTACCTCTTGGGCTTTAAGTTTGCCATACTCAAGGTTACTCCAAGTATTTGATGTTTCTGATTTCACAGGAACATAAATTCATCAAAACGTTGTTGGTTTCAAAGTAACAAGTACATAATTTTCTTACTTCCCTAGCAAATAATGGTAAATATATGCCCTGACTGGCAGGTGCAACGTACAATTAAGCCACTGGCATGAATGACAAGTACATGAGGCTTTGGGCTGAATGTGTCTGTAATTTGTCATAGCTACAACTTGACCATTCACACTTTGAAAATGAGTGCTTATGAATAAAGTTTTACGTAGAGGACAGATTCTCCGACAATTTCAGACATACCTTGAGCTGCATACAAAGAAGCCCTTTCCTCTAGTTTCAGCACAGGGTCGATGTGAGTACCACCAAAACAGGCCTCCCTGCAAACGCTGTGCCAGTGATAGAGTGTTCTTTAAGGCGGATTTAAAGCTGCATTGGCCAGCTTTGCAAGGCCATCATCTTCCATAGAGAGCTTGCTCTCATGCAGTCTCCTTGCTTCACAAGGGGTCATGCCTTCGCTGAAGTAACGCAGGAATGTTTGCCTTGTTGACCTGGTGCCCCGAAGTAGCCGCAGAGCATCCGCTGAGTCGGTGCTGTGGCCTGTCGCCGATTCGTATCACTGCAGAAAGAGGCACCTCTCTATGCAGATACTTGTCCCTGTGTATGGTGTTAAACGTGACCAGTTTTATTTTTACGTCAACTTTGGCCATGCACTTGGCATTGCGTGGGCCACTCTTCTTGTTCTTGGTGTGATGCTGGCAGCGCCAAATTTTGTGAAAAGCCATCCTGCATGACACACATGTGTGCAAATGGGGATAAGCTCTTTCATAATACGCTGCTTTGTAAAATATAATTATCTAAGTAAGAATAACTAGAAGTACAAAACTCTTTTCACAGTTGCACTGCCGTAATAGCTATTCTTTTATCACATTTGCAGCTGGCTGCCCGTATGTTGTATTCTGTGCAATGGCATGGCACCGCACGATTGTATGAGCACCATATAAGTGGTTGTTGCACATTTGACTGCGGCACCCCAGAGGTGCTTCAGCCGCCATGCCATCGAGAAGATGATGGTAGTGTTGAGCAATCATTTGGCTCGGTGCACGCCAGGAGACGACACTGTTAGTAGCCCCATCACTGCAGGCGTAATTGGCAACTGGGCTGGCCTTAGAACATGTCCAGACTAGAGGGGATATGTGCACAAGCTTACCATGGCTGTGCACTCACAAGGCTACATTTACAACAGTGGTCTCACCAGACATTAGAGAGACGTTAAGGGTAAATATCAAGTTGGCGTGGATTGCTGAAGTAGCGATCCACAAACGTCGTAGTGCTACTTCGATGTCAAGGGAATACTGACTTTGAAATAAGATCATGTTTGAGTGATCCGCACAGTGTTATTGCGCTTCAAATCGCCCTCCTAAAAAATGGGGCTACTGACATAGTTGCCTTGCCCAACATTGCCTGACTTTACTGCACAGCCGCCGATGCTAGTACCAGCAAAGCAAAAGTAGCTGGAGCCATAGAAGCAGCATTGGCCATTGAAGCTTACCGCGATAAATGTTGTTTGTGAACCTTGCAATGAGACATTAGCTTGCGACACTGGTGCAGAGGCATGCCACTCAGCCACTTCAAGTATGGGGTTTGTTTTGCAGCACTCAGTGGAAAGTTGCATTAGTTACCTTGCTGCAGTTTAAGTGGCATATACTGTTCGGGCATCTGGTCACGGTCATGTGCATTTTTTTCTTTTGTTGAACTTTCCGTTGCAGCAACTTTTTTTATTTGATCTGCAGTGGCAGCCGGGCTTGGCAAAAATGGTCATTTTACGTTTTCTCGTGCAAACACACATAGACAGCCGGAGAAAAAACCCGATTGCAGCATCGCAGCTATTCAAGTCTCTCATAGACCGCCTCGCTTGCCTCCGTGCACCGCCGTGGCAGCACGCTCCTGCAAGTGGCTGGTGCTATGAGGGTGAGACATTTATAAACAAAAAGAAGCATACTGTGCGGTTACACGAGGCATTCTGTCCACAACTTGCATGGGCATGCGTTCCGGCATTTATTTTATTGATTTAAGGAGCACGCAGCTATATTTTCTTGCTAATAAACCAGCAATGAGCTAGGAAAAGTTCATAGTCTTGGTATTTAGCTCATTCTTTATTATGATGAAGTGAAATTACGCAAGGCTGCCTTTAAACCTAATGAGGCGAGTTTATGAAACATACCCTTGCCTTTTCTCATACTGAAACTTTTTTTTTCCTAGTCAAAGAGGGCCTTGTAGTGTTACTAAAGGTTTGTGAATACTGCTCTAGTCTGGCAAGAGGCTACCAGTATCTTTAGAAGGGCACAGCACATTTTGTCCTTTAATTATGCATGAGTACATGTGGTGTATAACTACGAGTACCTCTATAATTGCTTATGTCTTAGAAAAAATTTTTCGGGGCAATTTTCTCGCATCTTTCAGAAGTCCAGTGGTTAACTGGAACACTTTCAATAAGACCTTGCTGCACATAAAAAAATAAATATTTATGGTGGCTTTACAGTAGCGTTGTGTAGTCTGAATGAGGAGCAAAACTGAGTGGTCTTTTTTGTTTTTCATTATTTCTTTCTACCTTATTTTTCTTTCTATTACTTTCTTTTCCCTTTCTCTATGCTTCTTTCTCTTTGTTTCTTTTTATTTCTCTCTTTCTCCTGTCTCGCTGTCAGTTCTTCTTGTCTCTTTTTGTCTGTTGCTCTCTTTCTATCTTTTTACGTCTTTATTTCCTTTAGTTATTTTTATTTTCCTGTTTCAATTTATGGCTGGCTGCCTTTCTCTTCCCCTGTCTCGTGTTTCACAAGCTCCACTTCACCAAGCAGAGTTTTCATTTTAATGCTCACACCTGCTGTATTTGGCAGTGGGGCTTGCCTGAATCCCGTAGCCCATACCCACCTGCGGTTTTCTGCAAACACAAAGTTTTTACAGCTGGTTTAAAAGCCAACTCTGGAGATTTTTCAACCATATCAAGGTAATGGTGTTTGTGCGTTTATGAGACAATAGCTGAAGTTCTCAGAATATTGGAAAAAGCTTTTAATAAGCAAAAAGGCACAATACTGAAACCAACCAAGTGCACTGTCAATGCACGGCACACTATTTGGTAAGAACCGGAAGTCGCATATTGATCCCGCTGGCGCAGAGTATGAAAACTGTGAAAGCCAGGCCAGCAAAGTGCCGACCAAACACCACAGAGGAAGGAAGGAAGCTTTTTTGTACCAAACGCTGCCGCTGGATTTGCCCAGCCGTCATACTTCACGTTCGTTCTGACTTTAGGTGGCTTGAAGCTGCTTTGTCATGAAACAACAATCAGCAAATGTTTGGCAGTATGCTTCACCACCTTAATCTTTTAGGCTTACCATTTCACATCAGGTCACGACATGAAAAACTGTTTGTCCTTTCCTTCGAAACAATACTTTAACACAGGAATAAACGAAGACACAAGTTTGTCCGCCACCTGCAAGCAAATACGTGTTCTGCAAGCAGGAAAAGTAGGCAAACACGTGTTCTACTCATGATTCTCATGGTCGCCGAACAATCGCACTACTACAGTCTCCTCTAGTTCATTTTAGGAAACTCTGACTTCAGATGACATGCAAAACGTGATGTTACACGGACAGTGTTGCCAATAATTATGGCAAGTCAATTGATCATTTCGAAGCAAGCCTAAAAATTTATTCGCAAACAATCAGTGCATCTCTCAATCTTGTCATTTGGGATAAACGACAAAAATCTGCAAAGGAACGTACCCACCCAATTCTATTGAGATCCATTGATGTCAAAAAATCACCGGAGTTGATCTTTAAATAGGTGAGCTGTTAAAACATCCTCCATTTCATTTTGTTGCATCCTCTGTGCCTATTTATGAATCTCCCATCAAACAAGGTGGCTTTCAAATTACTGCCCAAACATGATACGACGGCTTCTATGATTAGCTCAGTACAGTATGTTATGGTCACTTTCAGTGATGTGATCAACGAAACAGTTTCAGTGTAGTTTATTTTTTTCTGGGAATGCTAAGCTACTTGCAGCGCGAGCGAGCGAACATCGCCGCATATTGTAACGGCCGCGGTAACATTGCCCATCACGGGCTGTCAAATCAGCCAGTGGCCGTCCACTTTGAGTTTATGGCACGGTTAGGTTGATGGCATCATTGGGGGAGAGAAGAGCGAATGATTTAAAGGTGTTTAAGAATTGTAAATTCTGTTTCTCGTGCTGCGCTATGTTTGGCTCACATGCCCTGAGAAGCCTAGACTACCGATTGGCAGCACAATTGAATATGATGCGCAAGTAGGCGCGTAGAGGACACGGGACAGAACGCGTTTTTTCGCCATGGTGAAAAATGGTCGAGCACTCCTTGTTTTTCGATCGTCTACCACTTTTTTTTTTCGCCGAAAGACCGCGAAAACGACATCTTGGCGCACGCTCAGCGTTAATTGTGCCTCTTCTGTCGAAATGTTTCAGTATGTGGCAGTTTCACATCTCGTCGCAATTGCCGCAGCAACCTCATCATCGCAAATGGAGCTGCCGCCATGACATCAATAAAATCACCTTGTATCGCGGCGCGGAATTTCGAAACCATGATTTCAGCTGTAAGCCCTGTGTAAATGATCGCTAAAACGGCTGTAGTGCAGTAAATGGCATCGACAAGACAACCCACCGTTCCCCAACCCTCTGGACGCGCCAGACAATCCAAGAAGTGTTGGTCCGTACGCTGTACGCTTCCATCAATTCATTGACGGCGTCTTCGTCGGCCAAGTTCGCTCGGAACACGGACTCGTGTTCAGTAGACTGCTGGTCATCTCTTACGACCTCAAGTGGCTGACGCATCTCCTCCATTGTGCCTCGATATTGTGCAACAACGCGATCGGCACTCGTAGAAACTTGACTGTCACAACCACAGTGGTAGGACGAACTTCGTGGAGCGATCGCCTTCGTTGACTGGGTCAGTGGTCTGATGTCACCGCCGATCCAGCATGTACACTGTGGCCAGTGATGTTTCGTTCTACGTCGAAGAATTCCCATTCATAGACATGAAAATTCCCTATTTCGGGGATATTTCCCGGTTAACGTTGACGAAAGTTCCAGCATGTGGCGCTTCCATGCAATTAAGAGGCTACTTTAATTAACAGAATGAACCGCGCCTAGCAGAAGTCGAGCGCGGTTTGATAAAGCAGCTCGATAAAGCAGCCTTCCAGGCGTATATAGCTGTAGCATATCCGACGTACCCCGATTAAGCAGCCTTGGAACGCTTATTCATCACATGTATATACGAGACCGAACGATTTGTCTTGTGCTGACATAGCTTGGGGAAGCGTAGCGTCCCCCGTCGTAGCGCGCGGTCTACCCGACACGATCAGGTGAGAGAAAAAAAAAGAAAAGTAGGGGGGTGGGGCAGCGCATCACCTCCTGCGACTCTATTCAGTTTTCTCCGTTATCCCTAATACTGAGACGTGATATCTTCATTGCAAAGCTGAGCACACAGCAAGAGAACGCGCCCCGACTTCTGCTAGGCGCAGTTCATTCCGTTAATTAAAACGGCATCTTTATTGCACGGCAGCTCCACGCTCGACTTCTGCTAGGCTCGGTTCATTTCGTTAATTAAAACGAATTCTGTAATGCGCAGTTCATTCCGTTAATTAAAACGGAATTAAAACGGCCTCTTAATTGCATGACAGCACCACGCTCGTCTTCAGCTAGGCTCGGTTCATTCCGTTAATAAAAACGGTCAGCGACGCTCATGCACTCGCGAAATGCTGCACCGCGGATGGCACCAAACTCTTACGAAAAAGACACTACAGGAGAAAATTTGTAGCCAAATTTAGCGGCAGTCTGGCAACAACACCCCAAAGTCTGACAACTGACTTATGCAACGCCAAAAGGAAATTTGCCTTTCCCTGCATAACAGTACTAATTTCCGCCCTTATCTACGCAAACACTATAATTACACGTGTATGACGTACTGGCCACTTTTGAAATCATGACTAGCCCATCCGCTGCCGCACAACAAAGCCATGGCATATTCATTCATATAGTGACAGTACACTGCACATTGCGGGCTTCATTCAAGTCTAACACCAATAATGAACTAGAAATCGCTTCGCGTATATCAAATCTCAAGGGTTCTGCTGGCGTGGTGAATGCACCAGAACCGATTACAGCAGATGAAGGCGCACTGTGACCGCTAATTATCGGTCGTCATATGAGAATTTAACCATTCCTGAAATACCCTGCAATATCGCGAAGATTCCTTTTGGCTCAAAATGACAGGCGAAAATTCACCGATAAAGCAAAAAATTTCCTGCACGGAACATCACTGAGTGGCTGCGCCTGTGAGACATACTTCACCGTGTGTACCCGCTTTAAAAGGTGGTTTCACTGCCGAATAGGCTTTTTGTGCAGTGAAACCAACCACTTTGGGGAAATTCGCAATGCCATGAAGCGACCTTTCAAGACTGAGTTAGGTTATAGTGCCTGCAACCCTGTTAATTTTAAACAGCGAAGTTCATTGGACATTTGTATTTATAGTGGCATCATATCATATCATCCATCTATATTAAAACACTGGTGGGCTCTTATCGCAATAAGAACAAACATTTATTGAGAAAACTGAGTTCATGTGTGTTACAAAAAAAAAATCAAGCAATGCTTTATACCGCACGGCACGAGCAATGAGGTGACACCTCGCTTCCAATTTTCTTTCTCTATTTGAATAGAACCATCATATGCATCATTTATAAATTTGTTGCACTGTTCTTGGGTCATCTCTATTCTCAAAATGTATATTCTGAATTTTCTTTGTTTTGGAAATTTTGGGTATACAGTGTTTTTATTTCATAAATTGATAATACAGATGCTTGGGCTAGTTGGTGATAGGGATTCAACATATTTGTACAGCGCAAGACTACGAGTAGTTATGACGTAACTACAGAAGAAGAGACGAGGACAGAAAGAGTGCTGACTTCAACTGAAATTTTATTATTGAAAATGCTGGAAATATATACTTATGACGGAACACCACTGCGCAATGTATTGCATCACAGCAAGACAATCATCATCTCATTATATGGTTACAATGCCACAGCTCAGCACAAGTTCACAATCAGTTGTGTCAAAGCCAGAAACTCGCTTTCTTATTTAGTCAGAGCAAGTGAAGGCAAGCTGATACATCGATCACCCAGCATTTGCATTTCATTGGCCTCCATAATCTCTCGTGTTAGCTGCTGACGGTGTTTGGCTACAACAGTGCACTTTTCGAAGTGTTGGAGGGCCCTATTAAGTTTAAAAACTTGTTATATGGGCCAAGTAGGAAACTTTTGAACACAAATATTTTACTGTGTACAACTCGCAATGTAGTCATATTTAAATCATACATTTAATACAAACTTGCTTCCACTTTGCTTCAACCCAAAAAAGCGTAAGTCAGAAAAGCTTGTGGAGCTTGCTCAGACTCGGACTCAATAAACATTTTGGGAGCCGCACTCACTATCACGAGAATTTGTTCAACCGGACTCGCTCGGACTCACTGTCTTTTTCGACCACAATGCCAGTGCTTTTTAACACCGAAATTTCACGTAATCGATGCTCTTCTTGGCACCTTTTCATATGGTGCCTTCGAATACGAGTTACGAGTGCTCGTAAACCAGTAAGGTCATTTTTCTTGAAAGAGATGACAGCGCAATATATATTTGTCACCAACTTCCTTTAGTTGTCAATGGTAAGGGAAAGGTCAAGGCCTTCGACTATGTAATTCATGCCACTGATCAATAAATATTGAAATGGTATATAAAAGACACGGCTTTGAAATATGTGAGCAATGACGCGAGTATGAACGCTGATCTAGGTAAAGCGGATAGTAATGCTGAATACGAGTAGATATGACGATAGCTTGGGAAACAAAAATCAAACTCAGATTCCCTCAGGAAATGTATCTTGCACTTTGGACTCGCTGGGACTCAGAATCGCCAAAATTTTCCAGAGACGGACTCATTTGGACGCACACTCACAGAAATGTTAAACTGGACTCTCTCATTCTGAGACTAGCGCCTCGATCTGAGTTAGAGTGAGTAAACTCTGAAGTGAGTTCGCTGATATCTACAAGAAAGAGACATTCCTGGTATAAGAGCAGGAAAGGACACTGTTAAGAGGCGAGGAAATTACACAAGCGCATGTGATATTCGTATAAGCCTAGTTCTTATTCGTAAAATTCTTAAGGTTATTGGATTATAATAAAAATGCTTGATTTTAAATGATTCAACCAAATTACTACTTCTTCAACCTCACATAACTATTTGCCTATCACTAAACCTTGCAGTTCTTGCTTCTTCTGGCTGTTTCGGACAGGTGCGTGGAAGAAGTTGTGGCCGAAAATCACATGCATGTTTTCTGACAGGATGAACTGTTGGAGGCCTATATTTTTCAATAAAATGTTGAATGGTAGAACTGAAGATTACCAAGCATGTACAAGCTATCTTGTCAGGTTTCATGCATATTCGGAATTCGCTGTGAGGAGGGCTCGACAATTGTAATCAATTTCCAGCATTTCAAGTGCAATGAAGCTGTAATGTTATCGTACAATTTTTTTAAAGGGACTGTCTACTGCACAGAACTTTTTGCTCATTGTGGTGAAAATGAGAAGATTGTTAATCTCATCAGGACCAATGAGCATGTTTTTGTACCATATAAAAGGAGTAATTTTGATGTTGAAAATCTACAAAGCAACAGCTGACACCACCCAGCAGCGATGTGGTTCTATTTATCCACACAGAAATGCTTGCAAGAAGGATGATTTTGCTTAAAAACAAACATGTTTAACTTGAAATTGCATTTCATTTACTTGAGGCAACTTTAGACTGTACAAGAGAGTATTTTTGCTTGTTTTATCACGCGTTCAAAGAGGTACCGTGGCACTGCCAGCGAGATGGTCGCGTGCTTGCCTACGGCAGAGAAAAGCGAGTGCTGCGTCTGGCGCCGCTCTAAAAAAATGTCTTCGGCAAGTATTAGCACAACTGACTTCAGTAAATTTTCAAACCTTGCCCATGGGTCCAATGTCATCTAGTAATGTTGCACGAGCCTTTGTGCTTAAAGTGTACAACAGTACTTACCAAAGTTCTACATTGGAGAACGTTTTGCCATCACGTTTCGCTTAATCGTGTTGCCCATGCTGGCTCTCATCCCATATGCAACGCAGAACACCTAAACACAACTGCAAGACAGCGGGGACCTTCTGCTGTTTTGTGAAAAACATTTCATGTTTGTTTTAGTTGCATGCACACTTGGCAGGAGTAAAACCACTTCAGTTCGTTTCATAATGCTGGCGTACCAGTGTTGCTGGAACAAACTCTTTCCCTCAACTGTGGTGGTTTTTGAGGCTAACTAAACAAAGCTGGAGAAACTTCGGTAATACATTATCTGACAATTTCCATGCTTTATACAACCAGTACGGTGTATGTAGTATTATTCGTGAAGACCTTGCAAAAACTGCACACGGTTTCAGTTTTAGACTTTCACACCATTGTGATCACGTCCACCAGCCATCGTTCTGGGCGTTCATCACTTCGATGGAAGAAGACTGAACGCAGAATAAAAAAATTTTTTTCTCAGGATTTCTACACACTTGCCAGAGAAGCCGTTCGAATGTTGGACACTTCAGACGTATGCTTTTTATTGCGGTACAAAACAGCAAAGCAGTGGAGGACTATCATAGTCACTTGAAAGTGAAAGACTTACTTGGGGTGCTGCCTTGCATTCTGGCCTTCAGAGCTTGCATTTGAATGACTGAATTACTTATGAGCCCAGACTCGGAGAATACACTGCACTTGTTTGCACATGTTTCATCATGAACCTTTACTAACACGCACAACTGGCAGTCATCCTACATACTTATGAGCACTAAATAAAGCTTGAATAGATTTATCGTTATTGTACCCTACCCACCAGAAGCTTCAGATGGTCTCGTCTAGCCTCTCGATGCCCATGGGGTGTGTGAAAAATGAAGCAGACAGTTTTTATTTCACTTGTGTATTTATTTGCTTATTTGTAAATAATAAAATCAGTAATGTTCATTTTAATGAGTTTGGTACAATAAGGACATAATAGTAACACACTGTTAATACAAAATAATTGAACTCTCTCTTTTTTTTCTTGCAAATGGTGCTTTCATTCCTTATTGAGCCACCTTTGCTGCTTCTCAGCGCACAAGCTCCGCCATCCATTGCCACGCACCCCCACAAGGCAGTCCTACATGCCCATGAAGCATAGAAAAATGTGAGCCATGTTAACTCAATACTGTGTGCCCACAGTTGACATGAATCTCGATGTGCAGTACCCTATAGGTGTGCTGCTTGCCGAAAATATATCTGGTAAGCTTAGTGATGAAAATCTGTCATCCACAATGCACTTTTCGTAGTGTTGTATGCATTATGCCTTGGGGTCCTCTTTATTGTGCTGCTTGTGTGCTTCTCTGTGTGTTCAATTTCCTGTCTTCTTTTTGACTTGTACTATAGTTCTGATACATCTAGGATTGCTGACTGTTTCCATTTCCTCATATTTCCTTGCAAAGTTTTGAGAAACTAGAATAAAAATTGACTTGAAATCTGGTCGCAGAACTCGGTACTTAAAAACACTTTGGTATCATTCCTACTTGCAGGCTGGCCACCAAAAACAGTGTGAACATCGGTGCTAAGGGCTTGAATGCCACTGGGTTGTAGTGCCACCAACAGCGAGGAGATTGCGTCGTGATGGAAGAAGAGGATGCGCGTGATCACGTGCGATGCAGCAGCAATACTGGCGCGAGGGGGACAGAAAATAAAGAAAACATTGGTTGTGTGAAAACCTGTCAAGTCTTTTTCTAACATGTGCTACACAAGGTATACTAGTAACATTCTCCTCATTGTGGACATGTACTGTGATAATGACAGCAGCTGCCTTTGTGAAGTATTCCTGAATGCTTTGTTGTTGTTACTAACACAAAACTTTCACATAATTTAACCTTTTACCACTAAAATTATAAATGAACTGTAACAATTACAAGAGCAAGCCTGAAAATGTTGATACTTCATGTTACTTTGCCTGAAAAATGTTAGTTTTTGAAGCATGAAGTTGGTTTTCTTTAATCCCAAACAAGCGAACTCCGCTTCTTAAAAGAGTGCCAACACCTGAAATCCGACTAAGTTGGCATAAAAAGGACTAAAGCATCGCCTTTCAGTGCTTGCAAGGAATGCTGCGTGAATGTCAACCGTTTGACGCGCTATGTACACGATTGTGTACATCACTTCATTTTTCTATTTGTATTTGTAGGGGCTAAGAAACATCAAAATGTATTGACTTTCTAATCTCTTCATTTGACTTCGTTTTGCAGCATACAGTTGCATATTATTTTTTATTTTATTTACTTTCAAAATCCTTACAATAATAGAGGGGACTGGTTACAAAGTAGACAAGAAAAATGCTACATGAAAAGTTATTAAACAAAGAATAAACTCATCATTATACAATGTTAGCTGTGTAAGGACAACAAATACTATACATAATTCAGCCTGTAAATACAGAGTATTAGTCTATTTTGGATAATTACAGAATACTGAGTAAAGTTTATTGGAAAACAATTACTAATAGTGACATGTCTTCAGGTAGTTGGTTTCAATGTACCAATGTACAAGATGAAAACACTGGGAGTTGCATAATGCGATGCCAACCTTATGACGAGGTCACTGCAATGGGATATGTACTGAGGATTCAAGATTAGTTGGTCATGCAGGGTGGTATGACAGAATAATTTGTGAAATGAAGCCAAATGGGATATTTTCCAAGGGGGTGCAAAAGAATCAACGCCTCGGCTGGATTTCATTGAAGTTATACCATCAATGCAATTACAATGAGAAGGTTTCAAGCGGATGGAGTTATTCTGTACAAACGAGTGAATCAAGTTGTCGTGGCAAGGGTCTCGCACAGAAGAGGCATATTCAAGTTTGGGACGTAATAATGTTTCATATAGGAGTAGTTTTAGTGTATATTGTGGTTTTGAGAAGTTGCGATGTATGTAGAATAACTTGTAATTGGCATTAGTAGTAACATATTCAGTGTGAGGTGCCTGAGGTAAGTTCAATGTGATAAGAACACCTAACTATATATATGAGCTGACCCGATTGTGTAAGACATTTACCTAGCATGTTAGCAAGATGTCTGCGTATCTTCTTAGGCACAGTTGCTTACATTTAGGCATGTTTAAATCTATTTGCCATGTGCTGCACCAAGCTGCTACAGTGTTGAGGTAAGATTGGAGAAATGAACTGCCATTACTACTACTTACTTTATTGAAAATTACGCAGTAATCTAAAAAGATTAGGTAAGATCGGAGGAATGAACTGCCATTACCACTAGTTATTTTATTGATTACGCAGTAATCTAAAAAAGATTAATGTTTGAAGAAGTTGATGTCAGGCTCAAGGTTGGCGTCGGGTATCTTTTTAGGAGCGAAGCTCCTTAAGGCGTGGGCTGTGCGTCCCCTGTATGTAGCCACCTCTCGTTTAGTTCTTGCAGTGTCCACTAGATGGCGGTACCGTCTCCTGTATGTCGCCTCCTCTCGTTTAGTTCTTGCAGTGTTCACTAGATGGTGGCACCATCTCCTGCATGTAGCCACCTCTCGTTTAGTTCTTTCAGTGCTCACTAGATGGCGGGACTTGTAGCTGATGATGAAAGGATGCAAGATGTTATAAACTAGACAGCGGTACTTCTAGTTGATGATGAAAGATGTGAGATGTTATAAAATAGGAATGATGTCACATATGGCACGTGTCATTGGTGGAAGACAATCGTTCGATTTAGTGCGGCGACGTACGCTAAAGGGAGCATTGTAATAAAATCAAGTAGGCAAAATGTACGGAAGATTCATGGTTTACCAGGTTTTCCTCCAGAGCTTCGCCCACTCATCATAATTCACTTCGTGGATATGGCGGAATTTTTTTTTGGCACTGGAGCTGGGTTCATGGCTTGATGGGGGCGCCCAGAACATGAAAGAAACCACCTACATCAGATGTCGCATAGTTGTGATATGGACTAAGACAGCAGGTGGCATTTCCAAGATGAAATTTTTTGTTTGGCCATACTTGTGGCCGAGAAACAGTCAAAGACTACAGCAAAGCACAAGTTCGGTTTCTTTTTGAACGCACCTCGTGTTATGCCGCTATTTTTGTTGCAATAGAATATTGAGTGCCTTGAAATTTCAGTTTCACACAAGTACATACAGTTCTTCATAGGTGGTATCTGAAAGGGCTAAGAGAGCAGTTCACTTTTATTACTTTTTTTCTTCTCTCAAGAAACCCTTGCACCACTTGGGTCGTAGCCCAATCATTCGCAAAGTTTGAGATTAGCTAGTTTGTATGACGAGACCTCAATGTCGAGGTGTTTCATGCATTTGGCACTGTAGTCACTGCCTGCATTGTTTCATTTATGGTGCTGGCAACAGTGCTGTCACCAGGGATATTTTAGGGGGAGAGAAAAACACATGCTCAGTACGATACTTGCAACAACCCTGAATGACAGTGAAAAACTTGTGCAAAGACACATGCCAGTCATGAGGCATATGAACATCGATACTTGTATAATGCCTTGCTGAATCGAAACTTCGTATAGAGATTAAATAAGAGGTGTGAGCATAACATTTCACAGCTCTGCATTTGGACATCCTCGCACTTGTCGAAATTTATATTTTGGGGCTTCTGGATTTATAGATGTCCACATCTCTTTGAGAAACATAAACTAGTATGCCAGCAGTCATCAAGCTTCTGATCTTCATAACTGCAAAAATATTAGAAATGTATGCAAAGGAATAAGCTATCTTTTATCCCCAATGCCAAAAGACATAATAAACTGGGTGTGTTATACTGTGTCTATAGGTGCTATTATGAATATTTTCATAGCATTACAAAGACTTAGCATCGATATGTACAACTGACTGAAATGCGTGGCCTCCACATTTGACCAGCAGCTTCCGTTGGCAAGTATTGTTACATTTTCAAGGCCACTTGTGGCAGCCTCAGTTGGTCTACTTTTGTTCAGAATGCTTCTTCAAAATTAATAAATATATTGCTTTTTCTTTTTACAACAGCTTATAAATCTTAGAGCCGGTTTACTATTTCCTCTGATTTTAACATTATATTGCAGTGAAACGCCAAGTTCATAGGCGGAAGAGGTGTATAGGCATTTTAGACAACTCGTGCAAGAGCTTTCAAAGCGTCGCAGAAATTGGACATTGCTGGCATTAACCGATATATTTGCCACCATGCCTGTGAAGGCTTTGCAAAACAATTTCCAGAATATATTTGCTTTTGCAGCATTTTCTACCTGGCATATGCTGTGTTACAAAAGGCAGTTGAACTATTTGCTGCATTGAATTTAATATCTGTTTCTAAAGTGTATACTATTGAATTGTAAAGTCTTATTGCATCTTATAATCCTTGCAGAAATCAGGTAGTCATATGCACGGATGTTTATTTGAACAGGTACATGTGTAAGGACTGGCTCTCATCTATACAAGGTTGGATGATGAGGGGTCTAAGCAAGCAATGATCCTGTGATACTTCGAATGGCATTTCACCCCAGCAAAGCATTGTTTTTAAATGATGCAAAAATAAAACAAGGTGTAATTGCAAGATCCTGGGTGACCTTTATGGTCTCATAGTTTCCTAAAAGTAACTCTGGCACTGCAGTCGTTCAGTTGCCATGGGAATGATGGGTACTTCACAGATTTGCCTAGTTTTCGTGTTTGCAGGCTTCCCATGCACTTGTGGCTGTGTTTATAGCTATGCATTGATTTTAAACCTTTGCTAAACTTCGCCTTGTGGCAAAGATAATTCAGGCCACACGGAGCTAAAAGAACAAACAGACACATTCGTGTACTACCCACCCCTGCCATTCTAGCTGAAGCACTGTGCATTGCAGCTGCCACAAACACTAGCATCAAAGTTCCCTATGTTTCATTCAAAGCACGGTCTATGCTTTAGAACATCCTCCAGTGTATCTCTATGCATGGTCTGCACTCCTGCTTTTATTTCAATTTCGTGTGACGACTATGTGGCACTTGTGGCCAGGTATGTTTTTTTTAGTTGCCATCAAGTTTGTATGACTGATTGTTGGACAAGGGCGGGTTGTAGAAAAAAAAAGAGAAAAACATCATGTCGAGGTGCTCGGTCGCATATTATAACGTTGCGCGTGCCCCCACAGCTTCACCGCATTGCACATGCATGCTGCACTGAAGCACCAAAAAAAGAAACCACGGGTGCTTTTTTTCTGCAGGACGCACCAGAAAACAATTTGTTTTTGTTCGAACCTTACTCGCGCTGATAGGCAATATTTAAGCAGCGGCGTTCTTTTGCCTTAATGATGGCGTGTTATCTTGTCCGTGTAATATACCAGAAGGCGTTGAATATACGAACGGGCGAGGCCGGAAGCTTTACTTGTTTTAAGCCGCACAATGGCGTTTGGAAGGTCTTCGTGTTGCATGGCATGTTTCCTATTCGTAATGCGTAGCTTAGAAGTCAGTGCTGAGCATCAGCTAAAGCTAATTAACGCTGAAGTGACGACCGCGACGTAGCGGAGTGTGATTTTTCCGAAACCCCCTTTCTGACCAGCGAGGGACAAGGCTTGCAACAAGTACGTCATCGCGTCGTTTTGTGTTGATTGCATTCGACTTAGTAAACATCCAAACTTACATTGTTGATAACAGGCCGGCAAAACTTTGGGCAGATCGAGGAGTGAAGCGCAGCGGTGATACAAGGCGCGCGCACTGCTTGAAACATGAATGATTGCGAGATGTCAATCATTGAGGGTTTTTCTTTTCTTGATCACATCGTTCCAGTGCCCACTTGCGTCATGAACGAGTCGCCTTTGGTTGCGAGAGGCGACAGATGGGCGCACATGATTTCTTCCCGAGTATCCAACTCAATTCGGCGCAAATTCAAAAGCCTTGGCAGGGCTTTCCTTTGCGAGCAAGGCCCCCGCTGGTGCAGCAGCCTCTCATCAACACTATGCGAAAGTGCGGGGAGCTACAGCGCGATGCCACAGTTAGGCCGGAAGAAATGCATAGCCTCCAAGAGTGCTGGACCGCAGTGCATTGTGGGGGGGGGGGGGGGGGCTCTATCCGCTCGCCTTTGTAAACTCCCCGGCTGGTGGATTCCGGTCGAGACAGCAGGAGGATCACACCGGAGATGATTGTGATCTCCGCCTCCCGCGCTCGGCGCTTGCCCCACGACCGAAAGCATTCCGCGGCGCCGGCCTTCACTTCGTCCCACTTGTCGTCGTCTAGCTCTGGTGTTGCGTGTACCAGAATTACTTATTTTTAGAGTGGGTAATGGTAAGAGTACGTCGTACTCTACAATGGGAGAGCACGGAGCCGTCCCGCGGGCATTCCTTGGCTTTAGAGTCCTGCCGGAGGACAGACAGGGGGGGGGGGGGGTTAGAAAAAGTAAGTAACGATTTAGAGTACTTGGTACTCTACTATGGGAGAGCTTAAAGCCGTCCCCAAACAGACCACGAGGAGAGTGCTTAAAGAGGCACGATTACCGATTGCATCCGGCATCGGCGAAGCTCCAAAAAATGCGGCCATAAAACGTGCGCCAGTTTTCGCGGAGGTCTTAGGCGCGCTATTTCACAAAGTGTAGTATTTTTTAATTAATGTTCATTGATTCAAGCAGTGTTGATATGTTAATCTGATCTTTTATCGAGATAATTGTCATTTGTGGTGCGGTTTTTTAGAGTTGCCTGTAAAGACCACATTTTTGTCGCCGCCGCCAACAATTTTTACTACGCCACCAACGCCTATTGATTGGCGCGCCACCGCCGCTGCTGACGAGTGCTTTCGACGCGAACAGTGCGCCATTTAAAAAGAATTTTTTTTTCGGTTGACCTACACGTCTATTCTGCACCTTCTGTCGCAAGTAAATACTCAGTTGTTTCTTAATTCTACACAGTTCGCAAACGCATCGCAATCTTTTTGCCTGCCACTACAAACTTAAATGACTGGACAAAAAAAAAGAAGCTTAAGTGCTCCTAAAAATGTGAACATGTAGTGTGCGATTCCATTTAAAGGTGAATATCACGCTACTTTCGAGCTCACTGTAGTTAAGGAAATCTTGGTCAGTGACAGTGCCAATGGTGGTGTTTTCCAAGGACTATCCACATATTCTGGCTGACGAGTACACGTAATGATGAGTACACGAACAGGTGTGGAGAGCCGGTACTGGAATGTTCATAATTATGACTGTGAAAGCGCGTCGAAGAACAAAGGCAGTTCAGATTCAGATGCGAAGGGAGGGGGCTAGGAATGGGGACGGGCAGGGCAAAAGCGCTTTTATTTTATGCGTATTGATGACATTGCAATGCAGGCTAATGTGGTAGAGCTAGTTGTTTAGAGCCTATTTCAAAAAAAAAACAAAGGTCAGCTAAAAAAAAGGCCTGTTCAAAAGGCGTAGCACAGTCACATCGAAAGCTAGAAAAGCAGCCTTTCAAAGCCTTTTTAAACACTGAGTGGGTAAATGCTGCAAGCACACTTCCTTAGTACCCGAACTAATAACCCACTACGGCCTTAATATTAATTGCAGGGCATTCTTGCGAGAAGCGCGGTATCCGCTAAACACTTGCAAATAATTTTGTGTCAATTGTTGATGCAGTGGCTAATGACGATGAGGTATTAAAGCCCTAACCACATGTCCGCGAATCCCCCATGCAGCGTGGGTATGTGCCACATCGTCAAGGATCTTGTATTCTCTTGATTTCCCCACGACAACGACAAACGACCGCGACGAGCGACAAGATTTGCTGTCATGGAGGCCCATCCGTCGCCGCCGCTCATCGCGTCCCTCATTTCTGAAAAACTAGAAAATATCGCTTGTCGCCCAGAAGCCAGTGTGGCGATATCCGTCAACAAGACTGCGCCCCTGTTCCTCGCTTCATTTGTGATTTGCTCTCGATGCTTGTTATCCGCGCGTACTTCAAGGATTGCAAGGTATCGACTGCACTTTTTTATATTCTCATGTCATGCGAAGAATGAGCGAGTGGCTGCATTTTGTCGTAAATTTATGTATCCAAGGTTTGTTTCGATGTCTTGATGGTAGCTTGTTGCTAGAATGCGAAATCATCGTGCGAAGTACGTCGTAGCCGTCGTAACAAAGGCTTCTGGGCGGCCTGTAGGTTACACCAATGATTGCGAAAAAATAATGTCGTGAAATGCTTTTGGGGATTCCTTATATCACAAAGAACGTAATAAACATAACATGTTGTCATAGACCAACTTTTAAACTTCTATTCACACTTTATGGGTATGCACGCGATCGTTTCATTCAAGCAACAATGACCCTTTGCCGCCGACATGCGGTTGCACTGGCAAGAAGAGAGGTGCAATACTCCTGTGAAGGATGTTCGACACCGGCAGTTCACGGTGCAAGGAGTGGGTGACGTAAGCGAAGGACCACAGCTTGTTTGTTTAATGTGCCAGATGCAGAGGTCCCGAAGCTAGAAATAAAAAGGCCACTTGTAAATCAATACGATACATGGCGCACCTATTTTACCAATGCGTCATAGGTTGACGATGCACCGATATCTAGTTTTAACACCTAGTTTAGAGCACGACCATTTCGCACAGTGACATCTATTATAGATGCTCTCACATATCGCAAAATAGGAAGTTTACAGCTAACTCCCGTAGATAGACTGGAAATCTGAATTCAAGAAAGGTGCGTTGTTGGCGTTAGATTCACTAAAAAATAAAGCATCGTTGTAAGTTGCCCTCAGCGTGCCATAGATTGCTAAACATTTTTGCCAAGAAGCTGAGGCGTTTTATCTGAATAGAAGTGGTGTACAATCTTGAATATCTTCTTTTCGCAGATTGAAGAGAACAGGATACCAGTCCTGCTTTGGGTGCTACAGTCAACCAATTTTTTTTTCGTTTCAGCGAGAATAAATACAGCAGTTTGTAAAAATTGGCGCTTTTAAGCATTGAACGTGAAAGACACATCCTGTCCCTAGTGCATACTTGAAGCACAGATTGCATGAAATCTTTCGAACGTGCTACGAACCCACAGCGTGACCTTAAGGGAACAAGCGCAGTTGCGTGTGTTCCTGTTGTAGTGGGTGACCGTCTTTAAACCACAAGGTCACAATAATCACATGTTCGGAGTCTCGATGGCCATGTACGCTTGTACCACGCATATTTACTGCAATATTTCATGTATTCTGAAGCATGCATACAGGACGCGTGCGTTTGCAATGCATGGAAGTTTCTTTCACTGGATTTCCTAATAGAGGAAGTTCTTTTCACTGTAGTCATAAGCCAACGCTTATGAATATTGTGTGGCAGAACACTCGCTCACCACGCAAGTGACTCGGGTTCGATCCCTTTTTCAGACCGAGATCTTTTTTTCTTACTTTATTTGCGCATTTCTCAATTTCTCGGTAACACACACACACACGACATGCTTTTTCGCTCCCAATCAACGACGCCGGAATTTCTGTGAAACGAGCTCTTCAACGCTATTCCGTTAATGCACAAGCGGTCTAGATAGCCATGGCGTGTCACTGTATCTGGCTGCTAAAGACAGCGCCGACTTACTCAAGTGCTCGCATCGAAATTATGCCAACATGGCGCGAACTCAAGATCGCTCCGTTCACAACCGTTCCACTCCGCCCCTCTTTAACTCAATGAAAATGCCCATGCTTACGCGAGTCGTTGCGGACCTTGAAGTCAGGGTTCATCGGAACGAGAAGGCCGGTAGCAAGAAGATAGACTGCCTGCTGCGGAACGGTTGACCGAGGAAATCTTGAAGGAAGGCCTGGATGGCCCACGGACCTGCAAGATCGTCCCTGGCTTGTGTCGGGTGCTAAGATTAGCAAGCTGGAAGCAAAAGTAAGCCACATTCACGACAGGTTGATGTAAAGTGCCATTGAAACTACACCTAAATTTCTAGTGCGACTGGTATTTGCAATTCTATGATAAACGCATCATGCCATTAAGAATCTTGTCACTGCAGGTAATGTTCAGGCATGTGCGCTATTTAGGCATGTGCTTTCCCTGGAATATGGGGGCTGCAAATATTCGAACGAATACTGTATTCAAAATGTCGAATCGAAATTCATATCCAAGCGACTTAAGAGCATTTGAAATGTCCCTACATTGTTCCACCTGCCCGCATGTCTGGCCGCACTTGCCATTCACTTGAATTGCCCGTCCACGGATTAAGACCTTTATGTTCTTTGCACAGACAGTGAAAGATTGGAATGACCTTCGCCTAGATGTCACCACTAAATGTACATTTTTGCTCGATTATGTCCCCATTTTTTCGGGATAAAAGCTTGTGGCAATGAAATTTTTTATTTCTTAACCCACCGCTTATGCAATAGCCACTCGAGGGGTCTCTAAGGAAAATAAAGTTATGTTATCAACGTACGTATAACAAATAGCATCACCTGACCGCTTGTAAAGTCTATTCCCCAGGAGAAGAGGGCTCCCGTATCGTTAATACATCTACCTGCAAACAAAATCTACACTGTCACGAAGCCCCACTTCAAGATTAAATGAACAGATTATGGTCCCATAAATCCAACGTCTCGTGTTTCAAAAGATTGCTACACTGGCTTAAAAGCTACGAGTACAGTGAAATTTAAAGCTTTATGTGCTGTCCGCGTCAAGTGAAACCCTAACAGCGGCAAGCCTTTGAGATGGTATAGTGCGCACCATACATTTACCACCATTGACAGGCACGCGCATTCTGTCCGGCAGCTCTGCAAATTTATGCGTGCCTGCCCATGGTGATAAGTGGACGGCGCGAACTATACCATCGTGAAGGTTTGCCGCTGCTCGGGTTTCATTTGACGCGGATGGTACTTTAGGGGTTAATTACATTAAACCGAAAGCAAATTGTGCTACTTTTGTAAGCGACTTCCAGTTCCTCTTAAGCTTAAAATGAAGACATTTGCACGTGCCTTATTTCAGATAATGTTCAAGATGGTTGGGTTACGACAAATGTTCATTCCTTAGGGTGCGAATCTACTTAGGCCGTGGGTCGTTGCCCCCTCCGTAGTAATAGTATGTTGTTGCCTCTAGTTTACGAATTGCTCAAAAGATGGCATTGTGTGTATTTGTTCTTGTGATTTGAGATTGCCATCATTCGAGGGCAGAGAAGCTAACAGCACGATAAAATTTCAGGAGTGATTGAGAGAAATTGGGGAGAAGCATTGGGCTAGGAAAATTTTCAGCTACTTGTACACGAGGAATGTCGATAAAAAAATAAAGGAAGCGAATGAGAAAATTGACGGGTAAATACTTAAAAAGCAGCAGGGGGCAAAACCAAAAATAACTATCGGTTAGGAAGACTAAAGGAAACGGAGACCCACATGTAGAGAATTGGTATAACTAAGAAGTCCGCACAAGATCTATCCAAGTTTTAAGCAGTAAATCGGCAAGGGAAGGATCTATGATAAATCTCAGGGTAGTTTTCTACTGTTTGAAGCCAGGACGGGAGTATTGCAAACCAAGGCTTATCGGGCCAAATACGAAGGGGTAGACAAGGTATGCAGTGCGTGTAGACAGGAGAAAAAAACTGTCGAACACTTGATAATGTTCTCTAAAGGGCTTCACCCTATAGTCTGAGATGATGGCACAGAGTTTTTGAAGCACTGAAGTTTGGGGATAGGGAGGGGAAAGTAAACTTTAAGTGGGTAGAATTAACAACTAGGAGGTTATTCGATTGGTGGCTACAATCAAGGAACGAGTGAAAATTAAACCCTTTACTGTAAAGTACCTGTTTTCAACTTCACTATATAAAGGAAGAAAAAGATAAATGTAGTTTTTCTCTACTAAGTGTTACGGCTAGGTGCGGTTAGCTGCCGCCCGATCTAAAGGGTGCTGCCACATCAATCCATCCTTCCATCCATTTTTTAAAATAATGTCACTAAATGGCATTAGTCACAGTTAGTGGTTTCGATGCGTCTCTAGTGTGGTAGCGACGGACGGACTGAGACATACTTGGAAACAAAACAATATCACATGACTGCGTTGGTGGGATGATGCCAGTTTTAAGGGCAAAAAAATTGACATGCTTCGCCCCACGCGTCATTCACTCCGTGGATATGCTGTAATGTTTTTATATTATGCTGTATATACTATTCGACTTCGATTTGAAATTCTTCCTTGTCACTACCTGCTTCGAACCTAATATTTGCTATTACCGCTTGTCTAGAAATGTTAGCTCTCAAGCAAGCGCTCGCATCAAAATCCCACTAATATGGCACAAACTGTAGACTGCAAGCTGAAGTTTTTTTCCATTTTATAGCCCTAGAATGTCGAATTGGAATTATCTTAGTAGCATAAAACGCTGAGCGAGGATCAGTAAGAAGTATGGAGTCTGTTTCAGAAGACGAGCGCTGACTTGACTTCATTTATGGGTGATTGATTGATATGTAGGGTTTAACGCCCTAAAACCACCATATGATTATGAGAGCCACCGTAGTGTAGGGCTCCAGAAATTTCGACCATCTATAGGGTTCTCTTACGTGCACCCAAATCTAAAGAAACTAGTCTACAGCATTTTAGCCTCCATTGAATGCACCGATGCAGACGGGATTCAATCCCGCGACCCGTGCACGTTTCTGTAGTCGCTGTTTGTGAAGGTTCAGTATCAGCATATGTGTGCTCCGGAGTTAGCCTAGGTGTGGTTTTCACCATAAATGGAGCCGCGAGTCTCTGCTGTGTCTTCTTCCCTTTCATCTATGTTCAACGTGGACTCACTCACACAAATCGCTGCGGATCCAGACAACGCAGCAGGCCCGAGCAGGCAAAATACCATGAGATGATCGCCGATCTACCGAAAACATCTTCGCTTGTGGAGCAAGGGCCGGAAAAAATGCGCCAGAAACATGCGAGGCCATCCATTGCGTGCATCAGATGCAAAGCTGCAAAAAAAAAAAGGCCACCCACTTATCCATCACGACAAGACGCGGTGCACCCGTTTTGCCAATATACACAACGTAAAAGAGGTGGGTAAAGACAGCATATAACCCTGTGCGACAGCACCCTCCCTTGGCAACTTCTGTGCACCATAGACATGGAAACGACCACAAACTTTTAGCTATTGGTAAATTAAGCATTTTTGTTAGTAAATATTTTGCTACATTCAGATGCCTTGGTGAAGGTTGAGCAGTGTTGAACAAGATGTTTGACGTGGGTGCTTTTGCAGGTGTTTCAAGATTTTTTTTAACCTTGAAACGCTCGCTTCCAGTAGGTAACTATTTGATATATGTGTGTGATTCACTGAATCAAGGTTATAAGGAAATCTAGACTTGCTATTACTACAATGATCACATTTATATTACAATTGCTATCAAATACGGTAATTTATTTTAACACTGCCACATGCGTTAATTCTCGTGTCCAGGCCCTTTGCAACAAACTAAATTTTAGGCACTTGTAGATTGATTGATTGATTTGTGGGGTTTAACGTCCCAAAACCACTATATGATTATGAGAGACGCCAGGCACTTGTAGACAGTCGAAGAGTCTGGCAGAGAGATCGTTAAAGTGCATTTCGTACTTAAGAATCCCGAGCATATGTGGAAGCTCATAGAGTAAGGAGATGCTATAAGCACTGAAAAACATGTTGAGTTGCCGTGCAAACCTAAAAGATGGGCAGTACCAAGAAACTACAACAAGTGACAATATACTGCGAGCATGCAACAACCCTATAGCCTATAATGGGCTCACCTAGCTACCAAGTTGTGCCACTAACAAAGCTCATCGCAACGATGGCTGATTTAGCGGTCCCCGACTGGTCGCCGACAGTGCACCTCCTGGATAATGGTTCCCATAACGAAAGAAGGAACTTAAAATAAGGACATGCTTCCCTACGTTAGGCACAACCCGTTGTCAAAACCCATGCACGATTACAGCTGAAAGCAAATCTGCCACAAATTTAGAGGAAGAGTCGACATTTCAGACCTAGCTTAATTCCGACGCATTACTCTTAGCATATATGGGCACACGATGTAGCAAGAAACCCTTTCTAACATAACTGAGAAAATTAGGCCTGCTGAATGAAAACATTGCAAAAGCGTATCCCCATTTAAGAACAACTGACAAAGGCCACGAGTAACATCGGTTACCTCTGCAGCGCACACGTGGTCGTAAGCGGACTGAAAGCAGACAACTGTTATTTTTAATTACGGTAACAAACCAGCACAAATGGGCAAATTAACATAATTTACAAACTACCACACGCGCCAGCACGGGCTTAAATTGCTGACTAGCTGCCACGCGCGTTTGAATTTTAAAGCACCACGTGGCACCCATAAGCTGATGCACTGTCAACGACATGCGCATAAGAGGGCCACGGCAGGAGCAACTGCCGGAGAGCCCATTTGCTAGCTATATCGACGCAACGAGTGAGACGAAATCAGTACACATGTGCTGGTGGTACCCTTAGGGCACCCCTACACTTTCCAGAAGCCCGCAATAACCCTTCAGAGAACAATGGATGAGATTAACAAAACTTGAAGCAAGGCGGCCCTTGGTGTTTAATATGTATGTACTGTTCTATTCTTGGAAATATTGAAGCCATGCTTACTCGATGCAGTGCCGGTAGCACGTCTGCCAAAGCCTGTCGGCGATAGCGCAGAATATACGCCAGTGCAGCGCGAGGCGCACGAGTACGTAGTACGACGTTTCGCAAGCTCCTGGAACGAAAGACAAACTTGTTAGACGACGAGAAATCACGCGTTATTAAACGAAGACTCACGAGTAACGCTTGAGCGCGAAGGCACGGCCGGTCAACGAGCCAAGTCGATGCTAAAAAAGAGCAGGGCAAAAGTTAGCCCGGCAAAAAAACCCCTGAAAGCACGAGCAAACGTTTATAGTGTTAACCCACCTGCGTTCCGCCCGTAGCAGGTCACCGACGCGAGGTGTCGTGCAGACTTGAAGCCCTTGAACCGCTTGACATTACCACGCCATGGAGCCTTCAACAAGCCGGCAAGCCGAACTTGGCCACGTGTCACGACACTCGAAAACCACGTGTTACGCACCAGGAAAGACTGGCACGAAGTAATGGCAGCGGTGGCCCCACGGGCATTCCAGTTCATCACGTGCAATAATTCCAAGGGCACAAAAAAGCTAACTGCATTACTTGCCTTACTAACCGCAAGCTGAGCCTACCCGCCTGTGTCCCCGGGAATATTGACCGTGAAGTAGCGGCGTGTTCAAAGAACCCACCCGTTAAAGTTACACGCAACCTAGCCTTAAATTTCACGTGAACTAAGTTATTAGCGAGTGATGTTCAATGAACAAGCGCCCACCCCCCGCCGGCTTGTCACATTATGGAGCACACCGATCTGATGCCGAAAACAAAGCTCGCAGTGGCTCACAATGAATTCCTGGCAAAATGGTTCCTTGAGCGTAGTTCCATACGTCCAGGTAAAGTCAGCAGACACAAAATAAAAAGTTGAAACGCGACTCGTATACGTATGCTTCTACTATCATGCGCCCCGTGCCTGAACATCGTGGCAAACGCCATTCTAGGGCGCCGACGAACTGCCGTCTTCAAAATGTGCAGCATGACCAGCAGCGAGTAGGCAATAAAAATGGATCGCTCATATGTAACTATGTGAAGGCGATGCTTCGGTATTCGCGCATGCGTTGCTGCAGCCAGAGTTGATCGCATCATCGCGTCACGATATCGTTCGTCGCTGCAAACTATATATAGTTACGAGCATACGATTACATTGAAAACAAGTCGTCATTTATAGAAATGTACAGCGGGTAACCCCTATTTTCCACGTTTTCGCGAGCCTGCGCCAAGCCACTCAGTCCGCGCGAGTTGAAAGCAGCAACGTTACGACTCCCCCATTCGACAGCCGGCCGGCAGCAGTTTTCCGAAGCAAGCGCACCATCGCATAGCTGCGCAGGATAACTTCATTGATTGATTGATTGATTGATTGATTGATATGTGGGGTTTAACGTCCCAAAACCACCATATTATTATGAGAGACGCCGTAGTGGAGGGCTCCGGAAATTTCGACCACCTGGGGTTCTTTAACGAGCACCCCAGGACGATTTCATGCCATGGCCCTCTAGAAGTGATAGATTCGTCTCTAACATTGATGCAAACAATTTCAACTTGACAAGAAATTAGTTATGACTCCCCTGTGCCTAGCGACAGTGAGGCAGAAGAGGCTGCGCACGTGTGCCAATACTGAAGATGTGACATTCCGCTTTCAGCCGCACCATGTTGCGTCTACCACCCAGCAGGGATGAACAGGCAACCGCGCTGCCCCGGCGGCCTTGAGCGAGTGGCCCCGTCACGGCGCCTGTTTTGCAGCTTCTGATGTTTGCGGACTTTTTTTTTTCATATCGCCTTGTCGTATTGCGTAATTTTAGCATGTAAACTTTTATTCTTTTGCAAACACCCCCACAAAATTATAGTTCCGAATCCCTTTAGATACGGAAATGCATGTTCAGCACGTGGCATTTTTTAAACATGGGGGCTTGATGTGGGTAAGCTGATGTTGGTAGTGATTCATTTCTTCCTTTGTTAGAGTAAAGTGAATTGTTCACTTGATGATGGGTGTTTTGTTGCGCGGTATACATATTGTATTTGTTTTTCTGTATGTTACCCGCTGGCATTTTTCGTACATTTTTGTCAATCTCCGTTATGTTGTGTATTCAGTCTACTTCCTACTATCTGGATAGGCTGTACTGTACTTGCCGCAAATTGAGCTTGTGTTCTGTCTTGTAATCACGTTCTATTCGCTCCACAGTAATGCCTTATAGCGCTGTGGGTTTCAAATAAACAAAAATAAACAAATGCTGCAAAAAGACAAACGAAAGAAAATGCGATGACTTTAGCTCATGTTTCGTTCTGGTCCTCCGTGTTTTTATCTTCTAAGGTGCAGAGCAACGCCAAAGAGATCCCTTGTGGCCGTGCATTTCTATCCCAAGTCATCGCCGACATTTCTGCCTTCTTTCTTTACGCAGCACACATTGACAACCGCTTACTACCCTCAAACAAACGGCCTGACGAAACGATTTAACCGTACTCTAGCAAATACGCTCGCTATGTACGTGTCGCCCGACCACCGAGACTGGCACCTTGCCTTACCCTACGCAACTTTCGCGTATAATTCATCCCGTCATGACACAGCGGTCTTTTCGCCGTTTCACTTATTGTACGGAAGAGAGCCGACTTTACCACTGGACACAGTCATCTCCACTAACACCTCGTCCACCAGCGAGAATGCCCGCGACGCGATTGCGCGAGCCGATCATGCCCGTCAGCTCGCTCGCGCTCGGCTGATGGCGTCGCAAACCAACCAATGCCGCCAGTACGATGCGGAACATAGAGACTTACATTTCACTCCCGGTACCCTAGTTTTACTCTGGTCCCCTCATTGTCGGCTGGGCCTATCAGAAAAACTTTTGTCTCATTACACGGGACCCTACCGTATATTGCGTCAAGTAGCACCTGTTACCTACGAGATCAACCCCATCTATCCATCGTCACCTGCTGTGCGGTCCAGTGATATTGTACACGTATCGCGGATCAAGCCCTACGAGAATGCGTCAGATAACGACCTTTGAAGCACCGGGGGTCATGCTCCGCCGCCGGGGGTCATGCTACGTACCAGTGCATGGGGACGAAGAAGAACAGGATATAGACTGGCACAAGCTAATCTCTGTGGCTGGCGCTGCTCGCTTAACCGGCTTAAAATACATCTGTGACTACCCCTCCGAATCGGTTTCGTTCTCGTAACAATATTGTATCTTCTTTCGGACCTCTATCAGACTGTCGTGATTTTTTCACCACTGCTCTGGTCTCAATTTTGCTTGCCTACTTCAACCAACCAGTTATTAGTTCCATCCACTTTGAAACCCTGAAACCCTCAAAAATGATTTTTAGCTAATCTTGCTCCTCAGAGCAGTACTACGTCACGAAATTTTGTGGCTAAACTCGTGTGACAGTCCTTGACGCAATTTCCGAATGAGAAACCCACGTCACAGGTCCATGCCGGAAATTACATTTAACATCCTAAAGAACATCGGCGGTTCGAAAGTATGCGATACAAATAGGAAAAGTGACATCCCACCATAGACAGACGATGACAGATGCTATGCAATACTTCCAGAAGAAGATCTATAGGCGTTTACACTTTAGAGCAATCATATCTGATAGATATCAGTGAATCTGGCTTTACCGTGGAGCCATCGATACACGATTTATTCCCGCGTGCCATGCTCATGAGAGGCACATATAGACAAACGAAAGCATATCAATAATAAGAGCAAATATTCTTTAACATAAGTTAACGTCGCCACCACCGATAACGACCGTAACAACATCGTCAAGGGCACGCAACGTCCATTGCTGTGAAAGCAAACTTGAACACTCAATAAATTTTACAAATCTTTATGTCAGGCAGTAGGTTAACCTTCATGAGAAATACAATGACAAAGACTCCGATATGTGGCGTTTTCTTCAGGTCGCTCGCAGAGGCGAGATGAAGTCTGAATTGGTGCTCGTTGAAACACGAGTCCCATTTGCGCGTTCGCGCACTCACCGAATTCATGCGGATGCCTAAACATTCACTTATCAACGCAATCCTACACGTACATGCAAATTCGGTAAACACGTTGTCCACAAATGCTTTTTCTAATTGCGTGGTGGCCTTTCGCATATATAGTCCTTTGCGACGCCTCTACAGGCGAACTGCTCTTCCTGAGAGTGATAAAGCTATTATAGCGTAACGCTACAGGGGCGTATTCCGGCACCAGAACAGGCACGCAATATACCACGGTCAAAGATTCGAGAAGCCCCGCACAAAGGGTTGTCACACGGCATCTCTCCGTTGGACTCAGGAACGCCAAGGATCAAGTTCACATCAGGCATTGCTTAGTCGGACGCCCGCTGGGCTCCTGTGGATGCTTCAGCATTCCAACGTGATGAACTAACACGAGAAGCAGGCTCACAAACTCGTTGTATCGGTGAATGCACGAATTGCGAGTAGATTAATAAGGTATCGGCGAAACTTTAAGACAAAAAGGAAGCTACATCTCGATTGAAGAAGCCGTGCAGGTAATGGCGAGGCATGTGACGAAGAAGTGGAGTTCACTGCAGAAGCACGCGTGTCGTGCTCTCGGCTACGAATGCCAGCTGCGGCGACATTCTGGGACTGTCTCCTGGACAGAGACCAGCGAAGTCGTCCAGGAATGCGTCGTACAGCGCGACGGCAGCGTCCCCCATGTCATCTTCGTACGACCGGTGCATTCTTTCCTGCAGCTGCTTCGGACCAGCGTAGGCGGCAACCTGTGACGTAGAGTTAGTACTACAGTGAATGGTAGCAGCATAGTAGCGTAGTCTCTCAACAGATTGGGGGACTATGACAGTATTATTGAGGGACGAAGTATTGAAAAATACGCTGGGAACAGGATAGTAGTATCGTACAAATGGTCAAACACGTCGAATGATGAGAACAGCGTAGTCGAGTATGTTTCAAAAAGGAAGGCTGCTGTGACGGTCGACAAGTGATCGCAAGCAAAGCAGACATCCCAGCACGATAAGTAGCATTCATTACCGACAACATTCATTGTTGAAAGTAACTTGGTCGTTGTCGGAATGGTCGCTTTGTAACCTAATGGGCTTATTGCGTGTAAAGAATGTGCATTATAAAATAAAGTACGCACAAAAAAGGCAACTAATCTGCACAATCTCAGACAAATGAGCACTATAGACTGTTCAGAAATACTTGTATTCTACTTCAACGCACGAGTGAAAAAAAATCCTCGTCTTACCAATGGCAGCCTGTGTGTATCACCAACAAATCACAGAGGGCAGCGCTTTCGCGGTACATTAGTTCGCCAGAAACTGCGCCATATGTTTTGCGCATGGACGCGTGCAGTAGAAAATGCTTAGGTCACAGCCCTCACCTAACCGTCACAGCCACCCCCATGCGGCGATCCAGTAACGAAGCAGCTGCACTCACGTAGTACACCGCGCCGCCGTCCAGCGACTTCTCGATCTGCATCATCGCTACGACGCACTCCTTTTCGGCGGGGTTCTCGACCACCGGCTTGACGTTGCACACGCTCTCGAAGCTCGTCTTGTTCGGTCGCAGAACGAGTCCCGCATTGGGGAGTGGCACAGCGTGAGCAGAAGCCCCGAAAGCCACGGTTTGCGTGACGACGGTGTCGCCCCCCACCTGCGTGGAAGCTTGTTCTGGTCGTGGCTTTCGAGTCCAGAAACACGCGATGTCTTGGAGGTGATGTCATGTTTCTTTGTTTGAATTCTTAGGAAGATTGTTACTATGGCTGCAAGCTCATTCGGCTACTAAACACACCCTGAAACATGGACGTAATGGCCATTAAGGCCTCCAATTAATCTAAGCACACAGTGAAACAGAACTGCACTGTTGCAAATTGGAATGTCTCTTAACTGACATACTGGACCTGTTCACAGCACAAGCATGCTTTAGAATTAAGATCAGGTAATATATGTGCATCCTCTTTGAGGATGAAAATGAGTGTGAATTATATGTTATATGAATATGATGACGAACGTTTTTTTTCCGGTCCAGATCTAAATTTGTTAGAGCACCGTGCTAATATTTGGCTAAACGAACTTCGTACCTGGCTTAATGTGAACGAAATAAACTTAAACGTAAAGAAAACACAGTACGTAATATTTCGTCCAAAAAATAAACCACTTCTTCATAACGTAGAATTGAGTATCAATAACAATTTAATGACGCTCGTCAACTCTTGTCGCTTCTTGGGAGTCGTTTTCAGGTTTGACCTCAGCTGGTCTGAGCACATAAATTATGTTCGCGCCAAGCTACCTAGATCTCGTTCTATGGTATACAGGCTAAAATATTTATTGCCGCTGCGTGTTAGAAAACAATTGTACTTCGCTTTTATTCATTACCACTTAACATATTGTCAACCAGTCAAGGGTACGTGCAACAAGACGGATGCTGAACGTGTTTCCTCTATACAAAAAATGAGCCTGAAATTGATTTCTTCCCATCCTCCCTCATCAACTGACTCTCAGTATAAAAGTCTGAACGTACCACGATTCTCAGAGTTATATCAGCTTTCTTTGGCAGCAATGATTTTCCGCGAATTCAAACGTGATCGCACCAATTTCTCAAACAAATATCTAAACAGACAAGTGGCATATGACCTTCGCACAATTTCATTGACGGGATCAAGACCAAGAACTGATTATGGTACTAAAACTATAGATTATGAGATTATTTCATTGCTCAATGCATACCCATCCCTAATCGAATTGGCTAATCAGAACCCAAGTATGTCTCGTTTTAAAAAACAAGTAAAGCTACGTTTCCTGCCTCCTTGAAATTACAATTAATTTTGCTTTGAACACGAAAATCTGTAATTTTGTATAATTATGTAACTTTATAAAACTGTTAAACCTGAACAATGTAAACTTTGTATACATTTTGTCCTAATGTGTTTTTTAATGTTTGTTTTTTGTTTATATAAGTTGTGCAATGAGCATTGTACTTATTTTCTCTGATTTTGCTCCTGGCTGTCCGACGTGTAAGTCCGGGGTGAAGGCCTCGTCAGAAAACATACGAGTCTCCTTTTGCCTTGCCTCGTGGACATATTTGATGTCATGTAACTATGTCCGTCAAATAAACTGAAATAAATAAAATAAACAAAATAAACGCACTACTAAAGCAATACAAGCGATGCAGTTGCGCTGGAAAAAAAATGGTAGTGGAAGCGTAACAGCAGGCACATAGCCTCGCTTAGGCAAGCCTTTAGAATCACGACCCATTTCTTATTTTGACGGCCGTCTGCAGGTTATATTACGCGAATTCTGCACTTCACAGTAGCAAAGTACTCCGAGAAACTAATGGTTCGAAGCAGATCACGCCAACTTCACAACAAGCTCTAAATATCTTGTTGACCATGTCCTACCACGCAGTCAATGCCACAGATCAGAACATCTTAGGTCTAATCAGCAATGGTCGTCGGTTTCTATTTTCTTTTACACCGCTATTTTTTATATTGTAAACAATTTTCCTTTACTCCATAAATATTAAAGCTCTATATAGATACGAATGCGAAAGTTCGAGTGGCTGGATGACATCTCTTTACAATGTTCTACATAGTGCTTCTGTCAATGATCCAGTCCTGCGGGATCTCGTCAGTACGCATAACATACATGTGCATAACAATTTTCTGTGCCCCTCGTCACCACCGGTGCCTTTTGCACAAGCGTCGCTATATGCTTGGCGGCGGCATTTTCCCCCAATAATTGTGCTTATTTGTGTTGTGACGTAGAGGATGCCCTGGCGCTCTTTTGAAGAGTCGTGAGAGCACTGCAAACTGCCCCCTAGAGGTTCTCGGTGCTGCAAAAGCGCCCTCACTCTGCCAATGCACGACAGTGATCCAACTCCTTTCGATCACTCAAACACGTCGGCTCTGAAGAGATGCCTTTATGCATGTTCCCGGGTGCTCTTGTTTACAGTATGCTATTCGCCGTTGCGTACGGGACATTCAAGACCACAGGCCGCACAGTTGGCGTTTGTCCAGCGTTGTGCCTGTTCTATGGCCAGCAGCTATTTCTACTCTACCGCTTAATCAGGATGAACAGCGGAAGTGCCTCAGACAGAGTACCCTTAACACAACTAACACGCCAAGGGTGACAAGGGGCTTTTGACGAAGATAGGTCCCGCTATCGAAACGTCGGCCAGCCTGTCTGAGGCACTTCCGCTCTTGACCCTGATTGTCCCACTACGTGTTTCCCATCTGTCGGCTCCCATCTAGATTCTGGATTTCCTCTACCGTTTATAACCAGAAACCGCATTTGTTCTGTGGAAAAGAAACAATCTCCTCGTACAAGAAAGAAGCACAGTGTTTGAACCATGCTCATCGTCTCACCGAAACGCTGTAGGCGAACTTCCTGCGGTGGGTGGCGCCGAACCAGTCGCGTATCTCGTGAAACGCTGGAGCAGCGTACCGCCTGGCGCCGCTGCAGTGCACCGACGACCGCCGGGGCCGAAGCTTGTGTGTCGCGAGGACCACGTGTTCCACGACCACCGGCAGCGTATCGAGATCGTATAGGGCGACGTACCACGGCAGCGGAGGCACCGTGAGCATCACCTTCACCCGGTTCGCAGCGAGACTCTCGACGAGCGCGTGGAAGAGCTGCGGCTGCTTGAGAACGTCGCACTCGTCTCCCGAGTGATTCCAGTCTAGATTGACGCCCTGCGGCGCGCAGACCAGAAAATTCAGGTTGAAATTTGAAATGCAGTGAGTACCATAAGGTGGGAAAACTAAACAAGGAAGTTACGAGAAGAGCGCACGGTACCGATTGTTTTATTTATTTATATTAGGGTTGTCAGCAACCCACTAAACAGGTGAGATGTAACTGCGCTATCTAGCTTCAGAGCATGGGCGGACCCTACGAGCGTGGTAGGGGCTCTGTGGAGCTCAAATTACCCGCCGGGCGGTTGGATGGATGGATGGATGGATGGATGGATGGATGGATATGGCTGTACCCTTTAGATCAGGCGGTGGCTAGCGCCACCAAGCCGTAATACTTAATGAACCAAAAACTAGATTTATTTTTTCCTTTAATAGTGAGCTTGAGGATTCGTACTTTGCAGTGAAGGGTTTAATTTTCACTCGTGCCTTGACTTTAGCCACCAATCAGATAACCTCCATGTAGTTAATTCTACCGCTTAAAGTCTATTTTGCCCTCCCTGTCCCTAAACCCCAGTGCTTTGAAAAACTCTGTGCCATCATCCTGAACTATAGGGTGAAGCCATTTACAGAATATTATCAAGTGTTCGGCACTTTTCTCTTCCTCTCCACACGCACTGCATACCGTGTCTACCCCTTCGTATTTGGCCCGATGTGTCTTGGTTCGCAATACTCCTGTCCTAACCTCAACAGTAGAGAACTACCCCGAGTATTATCATATAAATTTTCCTTGGCAATTTCCTGCTTAAAAGTTTGATAGATCTCTAGTGCGAACTTCTTAATCATGCCAATTCTCCACATATCTGTCTCAACTTCCTTAACCTTCTTCTTAATCGATAATTCTTTTTGGTAGGCCCCCTGCTGTTTTCTAGGTATTTACCAGTCAATTTTCTGGTTCGCTTCCGCCATTTCGTATCGACATTCTTCATGTACAAGTAGCTGAATACCTTCCAAGCCCAACGGTCCTCCCCCATTTCTCTCAATCGCTTCTCAAGTTTTATGTTGCTGCTAGCTTCCCTGCCCTCAAATGATGTCCATCCCATATCATCTTGTACTCCCCGATTTGGTGTATTCCCGTGAGCTCCTAAGGCAAGCCTACCTATTTCACGTTGCTTAATTTCTAATCTTGCTTGAACTTCTGATCTCACACACAAGACCACACTGCCGAACGTCAGACCAGAAACAATGACCCCTTTTCGTATTCCTCTCACAACATCATACCTATTGTGATTCCACAGTGCCCTGTTATTCATCACCACTGCATTCCTGTTACCTTTAGTCGTCATGTATAATTCGTGTTCCCTTAGGTACTCGGCCCCATTTCTTATCCATACGCCCAGATATTTGTATTTATCTGTTAGCTCTGGCGTGACCTCCTGTATTCTAAGCTCACTACCTTCATTGTCAATTAAGATCATGACTGCTAATTTTTCCTTAATCTGAAATCTAGCCTATCTCCCTCATTACCGCTGATGTGCATCAATCTCTGCAAATCTTTCTTGTTGTCGGCCATTAGCACTATATCATCTGCGTGCAAAAATGCTGGTAGTGCCTGTTCAACTAGTTTTCCTTGTTTGGTGAAAGAGAGATTCAAGCCCAGTCCACTTCCCTCTAATTTGGCCTCTAGTCTTGTAGGTACATCACGAATAATAAAGGTGACTGAGGACACCCCTGCCTCAGCCCCCGTTTTACCTCTGCAGGCTTGGATATCTGTTTTTCCCACTTTATAACTGCCTTGTTACCTTTATAGATATCCTTTAAAAGATTAGTGACTACAAGTTTCACGCCTAGTGTGTCCAGTATTCTCCACAATTCCTCTTGAACCACGCTATCGTACGCTCCCTTGATATCCAAAATTGCTAGCCACAGGGGCCTATGTCCCTTTTCTGCTATTTCGATGCACTGCGTCAGTGAGAACAGATTGTATTCCAACCTGCTGTGTTTCCGAAACCCAATCTGCAGTTCCCCCAGCACCCCCTCATCCTCTATCCATGCCTGCAGTCTTTTCTTTATAATCTGCATCACCAGCCTGTAGACCACTGATGTCACTGTTATAGGACGGTAGTTTTTTATGTCAGCTTTTTCTCCCTTACTTTCATAGATCATGATCATAGCTTTGCGGAAACACAGTGCCCCTGGCGTCGGTCCGGAATATTTTAGGAGTTTGTCTTCGGTTACTGTCCATTGACAACCGACTGTTGTCCATCCTGTCTGGTAACTTTTTAAGAGAGGGCTACTTAGGTCCACTTCATTTTTCTTTCAGGCCTTTAAAGAACGACTGGTCAGCCATTCAGTGGAAAATGCCCCTGAAGTGTATTAGAGCGTGCATAACACACTCTGCTGACGAAAAGTTCACGCAACTGCGTAAGCTATGCCAGTATCAAACTGCGTAGTGACTGGTTTTCACAAAGCCATAATAATACGAAGCATCAGTGACTCAATAAATCAGTTGACGCTGTTACACTGATTTGCTCGCCAAGACTAAAAATATAATTCTTTCATCGTTTACAGATGGCTACCTTTCGACATGCGTGTCTTTTAATATGCCACGAAAAGATGACATTGTGACATCGCGACATTGTAATCTATGCTGTATATATTATGATGAGTAAAAAGATTAAAATTATGTCTTCTACGTGCAACCATATTTACTGAGTGCGCATCCGGAGTAGCGCATAAATTGCGAAGTGAATGGGCCAAACCAGGTCATGTTTTAACGTCAGGGTTAGGCACCGCCTTCTTAGCGCAAAAAATGGTTCTGGCTTTGTTCTTTTTACGCCTATTTCTAAAAAACAATAGTTTCTTAATTTTTTTGTCTTTCTTTCAAGGCTATTCTGCTGGAAATGCTGCGCGCGGGCTCGGTGTCATGGCTGCGAAAGGAAACGCCGTCGCTGATGGTACTCCCAATGACGCGCGCGCTTGTGTGTGACGTAGAGAACGATTTAACTGGTGGAGCAGCAGGTGTAGACCATTATAGTTTCTCAAGGTAAATGGTTTTCCGTTTGGCGTACACATACACCACTTTCGCTGTCAAAAAAAAACAATCGCCCGACTTCGAAAGTTGGTTACCAGCTATTAAATCCTCACAGTACATTACTGAAAACGGGAATAAACGGCTCTACTTACGTCATACATGGGCCTGTCGGAGCCGGTATTGTTCACGATCCCTTCGAGCATGTCCTTTCGTCACGTCGAGTCCCGCAGCATGCGCACATAGTCGGCGCTGTCGCTGCGGCGACCACCGAAAGTGACGTACAGGGGAATCGGCCTTCCTCGGTGCCGCAGTGTCCCGTCGAATCTCGAGGCCGACACGTTCTCGAAGAGCTCGGCATCCAGTGGTCTCCGAAAGCCGCCATCGATGGCTCCACCGAACCGATGCAGGGACACGCTGTATTACACGACGGCCGTACAGTAGGGTGTCGAAATATGAGCCGGAGTGTAGGGTCTCTTCGGGTGGAAGAACTTGAAGTAGTGCAGTCAAAGAGATCTTGTAAGCAGACAAATACGGACGAACCCGGATGTATCGAATCTGAACGGGATCCTGATGTTGTTCTATACATGTGTCCCAAGTTCTCAGTCAGGTGAGCGCGATATTTATTCGGTGCTGCACTGCTGCTCCTTTCTTGGTCACCGACATCTACCGGTGGCTAATGACATCGTTCGGGACCGTAACCAATGAATAAAAATAATTGTGGTTATGTCAAATGAGAAAATTTAAATCCTTACTGCGGAAAGCCAACTGCTGCTTTGAAATTCGATAAAGAGCAACCTCGAGTAATAATTTCCGTGTAACGAAGTAGTACATAGACCCTTTTTCACATCTCGAAACTGCGATGAATTCTTCAAGCGATGAACGCCAGGTCGGCTGTTTGAAATAACCACATAACTCAACTAATTAAAGTTAGTTACTATTTCAAAAGGTAGAACATGCCTCTGGCTACCAAGTAAGGAATTGCGAATGCATCGAACAAATATCGCATTTTCCTGATTTCAGGCGATTTGAAACTCCCTTCGATTCGTAAAATGTTTTATAGGTCGACAATATGATCAATGGGACACCAAAGACGTTCGTTATACACAATAAATATTTATAAGCTGGTTTGAAACGAGCGGGTACCATTGTACTCAATTAGAATGAAGACAGATCCACCTCTCGAGACACTTGACTGGAAGCGAAAGAGAGAGGCACGCGCAGTCACTTGCTGAGAGCCTTGCACAAAATATGTGCCCAACAGTTTGTGCGATCAGCCACAACTCATATTAAGGTGTTGTCTTAAGAATAACCCCCCCCCTCCAAAACGCAACACTACTATGTAAAACTACTACGTAAAGCTAAAGTTGAACTCCATCGACTGGCGTACTCATGATGCCTATTGCGAACGCGAGCAAGAGATTGATTGATATGTGGGGTTTAACGTCCCAAAGCCACCATATGATTATGAGAGACGCCGTAGTGCAGCTCTCCGGAAATTTTGACCACCTGGGGTTCTTCAGCGTGCACCCAAATTTGAGCACACGGGCCTGCAACATTTCCGCCGCCATCGGAAATGCAGCCGCCGCCGCCGGGATTTGAACCCGCGACCTGCGGGTCAGCAGCCGAGTACCTTAGCCACTAGACCACCACGGCGGGGCCGCGGGCAAGGGAAACCAGCGAATGTTGTCCGCATGTTTGCATGAGGCGTTCCTGCATCCGGACTTATTAATGTAATGCCACCATTTCCTGCATCCGGAATTGGTGGCATTACATTAAAAGGGTTATGACACCCAATTTTTTTACTATAATCCGTGTTATACGGTTTAATCCTTGTGCAATCGCTAATGAGCTGGCAAAGTTGTAGAGCAATTGGTCGGGTACCTGCAATTTACATTTCATTATTTTTTACAAGCACATGAGTGACCTGAGAGTCGGCCAACATTGGCGCACTCCCGAGTCGTGACAAGTAGCTAGCTGGGCAAGCGTCCAACATCTGGTGAACCACAGTAAGCCGTGGTTGAGATATTTTGCCATAGCGTGAAATCAAGATATTTGGGCTTTCTTTCTTCAGTTCGACACTGAAATTGATTAATGTGCAGCGGCTGACTCTTGGCACGACCTTCCGATCGTCCCACGACCTTTGGACCAGCAGCGAAGCATCATAACCATTAGACCCCCGTAGCAGGTGAACACAACTTAGGTAACAGTGACTAAGCTTCGATTCTCGAAATGTGTGATGCTTACACTATCCGAGAAAGAATACTAACTCTTCTCGTGGAAAGCATCAAGCGTGACTGTTTTTCGCAGGTTAATGGCAAGACAGGCACGCCGTAACACTTGAGGCAGAGCTCACAGTTTTCTTATAGCTTTTTTAGCCAAATACAGCACTGACTTTCTTTTTGTGATATGGTTCATCGCACTTTTGTTAGATTCCAGTAAAATAATAAATGTTTTAGTGTTATTTGTTTGTTTGTTTTTTTGCGAAGAACCTAGCTATGCGAACATGCATTTCTAGGCTATCAGGGGCAGCCTACCAGGGCTCAGCCCTGGTGAACTTCTTCACGTTTCTCTTTATTCTTTCTTTCTCTCTCATTCTAGGCTATCAGAATTGTCACAACTCACTCTGTCTCGAAGACGCAGAGCAGGGGCCGAAACTGGGGCTTCGGGTCTGGATGGCCTCTATACGGTGAGCTGTCGGCTCCCGCGACGGCCACAGAAGCGACGTTGTCCAGCTGCGCAGAGGCGCTGCCATTGCAAGAGATAGGAACGTCGGCGTCTTCGACGTACACCTCCTGCAGAGAGAGATAAGAGAACTCCGTTCTCAGCGTCCTTGCCATTCAGATCGACTAAGTTGAAAGGAAAAAAATAGCACTGGCTTAGCTCGGCTATGACACGATATGCGTCGCGTGAGCGACGCATATCGTGTCATAGCCGAGCTAAGCCAGTGTCTGTCTGTCCGTCCGTCCGTCGTGTCTGTCTGTCCGTCCGTCCGCCGTCCGTCTGTCTGTCTGTCTGTCTGTCCGTCGACGGACGGACAGACAGACAGACAGACAGACAGACAGACAGACAGACAGACGACAGACAGACGACAGACAGACAGACAGACAGACAGATAGATAGATAGATAGATAGATAGATAGATAGATAGATAGATAGATAGATAGATAGATAGATAGATAGATAGATAGATAGATAGATAGATAGATAGATAGATAGATAGATAGATAGATAGATAGATAGATAGATAGATAGATAGATAGATAGATAGATAGATAGATAGATAGATAGATAGATAGATGCAGGCAGGCAGGCAGGCAGGCAGGCAGAGGCAGGCAGGCAGGCAGACAGACAGACAGATTGGCCGATGAACGGACAGGCTAGCTAGCAAGGTCACGCGATTCAAGCGTTAGCTCACTATATGACTATATGACACGTCACTCCAGGAGCTTCCAGCATGACAGCTTTGCGGCGTGTGACGTCACTATCCCTTGAGTATGCGCAGAGCGGCTCCCGGATAAGCCTCGCAAAACTGCTCAACCTTCGCCAGTGTAGCTTACGGTACAAAAATTTGAAATTTTTTAGAAGGCGACAGCCTTACGTATTTGACTCGCCAAACGTGAAAATTGACCTTCCGTGACGGCGGCGTCGCCATGAGAAAAGCTAATGGTCGTTATAACGTGATGACGTCTACACGGTGTCACCTAGTTGGGGACGCGATCATGATGGCACATACATGGAGGTCTCATGATGCCATCGCTGCATGGCATCATCGCTTGGTCAGAACTGTGCCGATCACAGAGGCAATCCAGACCCACGCTTGACGCAGAAAGCTTGCAACTTATTCGATCCCACGGGCGCAAGACCACGTTCATTGAAAAAACCTTCTGGGAGGAGCGTTGCAGGATATTTACACCAATTGAGAAGTGAAGATGTTTTTCCCCTTTCAGACCTGTTAGGCAAGTGCCCAAGGACTTGCATAACAAATTCGGTTTATCAGGCTCACGAAGCTACAAAAAAAACAATCGTAGAAGAAAGTAAGGTGCGCAAAACAAGGGCAGAAGAGAAATGGACAGCACAATCGTCCATCATAGTATCAGCCGTAACCTGCTGATGAGGAGCAAAAAAAAAAGCTACAGGTTTTCCCGCACACTTTAATCCAAGTGCCAGCCTAAATAACCTGCACGCCATTGAATTGATCTGAGCGCCGAGCTATTTAATCCATGTGCCAAACATTTAATCCAAGCGCCAACGTATTTAATCCAAGCGCCAACTCACTCAGGCCGCGTGCCATTGAGTTTAATCCAAGTGCCACCATGTTTAATCCAATTGCCAATGACTTTAATTCAGGTGCCTGTCAGTTTAATCAACGCACAAAAACCAGAATACGGGGCGTAAAAACGGCAGTGAAATTGAAATGCAGTTCCTACAGTATAAAAGACAATAGTCGGAAAGTAGAATCAATCATTATTATTTGTAATCACCGATAGTATTCTTAAAAAATTAGTGCCGTGGTTCGCTTAAGCCATGTTTAGAGTGCTTATACTTTGCTATGCGCAAGGTTGTATAATGAGAGCTTTGCCCAGGTGAAATAAATTTAATGAAAACGAAAAAAACGCAGGAACATAATACTGAATAATTTACAGTGAAATCAAATTCAGTATCCGTCACTGAAGCTAATATATGGCTTTGGTACACACTACAACATTACATGACCAGGACAGGTCATGTGATGCGAACGACACAGAATGTTTATTGGAGTGCCAGAACGCATACTAAGAGATTAAAAGCATGGTCGCGGGCAGTGATGGGTCAGACAGCTGCATAATCAAGAAATTAGGAAGCCGTCGCGCGGCACAAACTGTGAATTAGAGATAATTCCAATATGTTTTTTTTACTGTAGTGAACATAAAACGTAAACTGATCATCCTGATGTGGCAATAGATGTTTTATTTTACATTATTGTATGCTCTTATTTTTTATTCGAACAAAGTTAAATGTCTCCAATGATACGAACAGTACTGATTGTTCGTTTAGCTTGTTAGTTTTGTGACGTAATTGATGAATGCGATGAAACGAACACAGAGGAAACAAAATAATATTAGCATGCATCTGACCTTGGGCCTAGCTTTCTTTTTTTGTGTGTACGTATTTCTTTTTGCGCGGCATTATGCCTCTCATGGTACATTGGAAGCTTGCGGATTCAATTCAATCACTAAATTATTTGTTTTGTACCCCTCTCTATCTCTACACACACACACACACACACACACACATACACACACACACACACACACACATAAATATATTTACATATACAGGAAAACAAGAGTGATTACTACTAATTATTCAAGAAATGCTACATGAGCACAAATTAGTGTATTTATTAAAACACAACTGTCTCATAGGGCTCGGAGACGGATGTTCACAAGTCATCTTCACGCAAAGCGGCAGACACGAAAGAGAAATTGTGCCGATCAAAGGCCGCGCAGTCCACGCGCTGTATTTGTTTGCATGGAGTGGCGAGCCGCATCCAGCAGCAAAGAACGCCTGTGCTCTTTTTCCATCATGCCTTGCGGTGTCGCTAAATCTAAATTACGATGTTCGCTCAGGTAGGCCTTCACGTGTGACTTGAATTTCGAGAAGGCTTCTTCTATAGGGTTAAAGAAGGGACTGTACGCTGGCAGGCGCTGAATATAGTGCGGAGAGTTAGCCAAAGCCGCCAGTTCTGCTTGAGCGTGAGCAGGTGTATTGTCAAAAAGAAATACAGCTTCGGTATTTGGCGCATCACGTTCTACGCGGGCCGAATTGGCGGAGATGCATGCTGTAATGTTCAAGTTCACTCCCTTTGTCGTTGTGGTCATGTGCACAGCTGGTTGTCCTTTAGCTGCCGAAGTTCCTGGAACACCAGATATTGAAGTTAGTCTCATCCAAATAGAAGCGGCAAACACGCGGTCCCTCAGACTGCAGCCATTCGGCGTACAGCATGCGGCTATGCTTGATATCGTCACGGTTGCGATCTGTGGGCCTCTGCGTCACTAGCTTCATCGAGTAGCAGTGGGCATCCAGCAAGCGGTCGACTGTGCTTGTACTGATTGTTACTCCTGGCATTTCTTTCTCCGGGGCCTCCTTTATTTGCTTCAATGTAAATGTACAGTTTTTGTCGACAATTCATCTCAAAGTACACACGAAGTCATCTCCAAACTTCCTTTTTGAACCCCCACCATGCTTTGATGTTTCTCTGTCGGTAGCGGCAATCGATCTTGCAGTTTTAATGTTGATGTCTAGAGCGTCAGCCAGTTGCTTTAAGTCACCGCCACGCCTGTAGACGTCCACAATCCTATAGCCCTGTCAACCAGCGATACTCGGCTGTTTTTTTTTTTTTTGACGAGGTTTGTTGGTGTTTCAAAGTGTGGTCCTCGTTTGCGTCCAGCCATGACTTCAAGCAAAGCTCTCTTCTCGTCTGCAAATGTGCTCGTATGAAAACGCACGTGTTTCAAGCAAACGAGCTTCAGCAACACTAATTGTCGTCTGTTACATGAAAATCGGAGTATCTCCTTTGAAGCTTTTATAACAACTTATTTCCACTTAAATCCGATTAAATTTAAGTTTAGTATTTTTAAGTGGTTATTCCTGATTTTGAGAACGAATGACTATCATCTGTCGTCACTGTTCTCCCTGGGCTGAGCAGACGACTGCGGTAGACTCAGCGCATAAGTAGCCAAATGCCATCTGCTCAGCAGACGACACGAATCTATGCATATGCGATGGTGTAGATGGTTAACCGGAATGAAGCAGTTGCAATGCAATAAAGACTAACATGGACTCTATGAGCAAATACATTTAAGTACCCATAAATGCAATTACTACTCACTGTTTTTCTTTATTTTGAAGCTATGACACCAAAACGTTAAGGAGAAGTAGCACTGCGCACTTCATTTCATAAGCGCTAGCATGTATAGGCGAGAGAACAGTTCTTCCTGTGACGTCATGTTTACGTTATTTTGACATTTATACTATATAAAGTGGCAAACTATGTGTTTCTAGTGCATGGATTAAACTGACTGGCACCTGAAGTAAAGTCATTGGCAATTGGATTAAACACGATGGCACTTGGATTAAACTCAATGGCACGCAGCCTCATTGAGTTAGAGCTTTGATTAAATGTGTTGGCGCTTGGATTAAATGTTTGGCACATGAATTAAATAGCTTGACATTCAGATTATTTCAATGGCGTGCAGATTATTTAGACTGGCACTTGGATTAAAGCGAGCGGGAAAACCTGTAGGCCTTCTTTTTTATTACCGATGCACACAACGTGAACATTAAAAATCCTTAGTTAAGTTGAATGGCAGCAATTTCATTGTAGAATAAAGCGTTCGAATTGAACGACAAGGATCAATCAAGACATATACGAGACATAAAATTCAACAGTTCTTGAATGACGCCTATCGCGTGATGACGGGTTTACGTCGTCTTTTACAGATTTTGGCCGCTGGTACCGTTAACGTCTATGCTTAAGTTTCGACCGCACCGCCGCGGTGGTCTAGTGGCTAAGGTACTCGGCTGCTGACCCGCAGGTTGTGGTATTAAATCCCGGCTGCAGCGGCTGCACTTCCGATGGAGGCAGAAATGTTGTAGGCCCGTGTGCTCAGATTTGGGTGCACGTTAAAGAACCCCAGGTGGTCGAAATTTCCGGAGCTCTCCACTACGGCGTCTCTCATAATCATATTGTGGTTTTGGGACGTTAAACCCCGCATGTCATCATCAAATTTCAAACAACTGGGTCGCTGGTGTTGACGTTCCTGGTTATCCTTTTTTTTTCATTTAACAGCATGTCATGACGCGTTTCCATCAGTGTCCATCCTCATAACAATTTTCGTCATTGGTTCAAAAAAAGTGCCCTATATGCCCTACCAAAAAGGAACTTTAGCGATATCAGTGGCGCAGTTGCCTAGAAAAAGTTCTTACATACTGCATAGTTAGGCGGTCGCCAACGAGTTAAAGCATTTGCTATTTAGCGCGTGTTAAGGAACTTTCCTTGTGTTCTTGTTCCGACTGAGTCTTCTAACAATACAGTCCGGTGCGCAAACTCTAAAGTAGGTGCACAAAACCAACCATCACCTCCTCTCTGGCTTGGTTTGACTGAGGTCGGCTGAAAAGAACACTCGGCATAGCCTTCTGGCAGATTATTAACAATTTTCTGGTTCTTACATGCCATGACCGCCATATGATCACGGGGAACGCCGTCGTTGAGGGCTCAGGAAATTCGCACCATCCGGTATTCTTTAACATGCACTCACACTACGCCGTACACCTGCCCTTTATTTTTGCCTCTAATTGAAGTGTGACCGCCGCATCCGTAATCGAACCCGCATCCTTTGCGTGAGCACCCGAACCCAAGCGCTGTTCCACATGACGGACGATGTAAAAGAATACATCCCAATATGAGCACCACCGCTTGTTTGTAAGACGCCCGGCTTAAAGCATCACCCACTTTTTTCCACTTGCCTGCTGATGAACGGACCCGACTTTTCCGTCCGTATCATTCTGGGAGGAACGTGGGGCGGCATGCCGCTTGGCACCACCAGCCACTGAGCCCATCAAAGGTATGAGCACGAAGGCCAGAGGCAGGAGTATCATGGCATCCGCGGCCGAGCACAGGATCATGGGCTGCCAGAGGCGACCCCTCGTCACTTCCGGTATTGGCGATTCCATGGGCGCCTCCTGCCAGTCGTTGCGTGAGAACAATGTGCTGCGCGCTAATGCTTTGTTGACACCTCGTGAGCACGTGGTGACTATAGTGTAAGAATGAGAACGCAGCTCCTATGCTGGTATCAGACACTCTGAAGGTCAATTGACGTCCAACTATAGTTGACCGTTACAATGGTCGACCATATGACTTGAACATCTAGACTTGTTCGGTCCCCTATATAAGTTGGGGGCCAATTAGGACAATTATTCATAAGTATACGAGTCCTTCTCTCCCTAGTGCATAAAGACATAGTAATTATTTTAATGTGTGGACCGTATTCCAACACTACGTGGCAAGAATGGCAGGGTAACAAGTAAAAAAAAGTTGTATTGACATTCTAGCACTTATATATGCAGACATAGTATAAAAGAAAATCATAGGGTTTCTGAAGCCAATCATGATAAGTTCGAACAGCGTGACAGAACAGAACGCCGACAGAACTCAAACTTACAATGGTCGGTCCTCAACCAATTAGCTGGCCAACGGACTTTGTACGATAGTTATAGCGCGAGGACAAAACGACGACACGGAGACAAGAAGGACACATCTCTGTGTCGTCGTTTTGTCCTCGCGCTATAACTATCGTCATGTCGTACCAACTAGCCCAAGCTGCCACACTTCTAAGGACTTTGTAGACGCGAAATAAATTTATGCAGGACTTGTCTGCTACATTCACCACCTTCGTAAGCAGAAGGATGAGCACGCAAAGAGGACCAGCATGCAACATTCTTGTTTTTTTATATTTATTATATATGCGCTATAGAAAATAATGGCTTCCTAGGCCTCATCACCTGATTTTTTGCTTTTTGTAGTTACTATTTCAACTCCGGTTATTTCGTTGCAACGTTTATTAGTGCAGTATAGTAAAAAAAGTTCGCTCGGCGTTTCACTGCTAGTGTTAAACATGTCACGAAGATACTCTTAACGGGATACCCAACTTCAGCATACCCTTCTTTGCTCGGGAACGACCGACCACTCGGGCGCAAGATGACAATTTGGTCCTGGTGTAAGGCCTTTTTCATTCTCAGTGGGCCGCGTCAGGGAGTGCACCTTCACGCTGTTCTCAGTGGGCATCGATGGCGGTATGACAACCTGGGGTATATAACAAAGAAGAAATTAGAAAAAAACAATACAGCAACATAACAGTTCTGAAGGTGTGTTGCCCGTTCCATACCAACGTGTGCGCAATGCTAAAATGAAAAATTGTGGTAACATTGCTATTCTTTTCATACGCACAGTAAACTTACTAAGTTCACCACGCGATTGTCCTCATGGTGGCACCAATTACTAGCACAAGATTCTGGATAATCCGTGTACGTTATTAATATCTCTTACAACTAACATCAAGGTGACATGATCTTGTAGATAAAAGCAAGATTGCAGACTTCCTTGACAATCATCCAGCGTAGTTTCTAGCATTAAACTGTTGAAAGCTTTCTAAACGTACGACATTAGGAACTCGCGGTCTAGTCAGCTCAAATGTTTGCATAGGACACATTTCAAGCAAGGTCAGCAGTGGAAAATAATTTTGATGACGTGTTACTGTTCCGCTTTGTTTCTTTGTAGCGAACAAAAAGTTTACAGCCTTATAGCATTGCATCACTGATACATATTTGTTCTTTTTCGCTTAACTTGCCAGATAAAAGAAGTTCTTGGAATATTCTTTGATGTTGTACTGCAATTAGGCACTAGCGGGCTACGATATTTTTTAGGATAAGATTGCATAAAATAATATATTAGGCCTGCTTACATAATAATATTGTGTACACTAAACAATCGGCTGCAGGGGTATAGTTTTTGTTAGCCCACTTATGACTGGCGATATGTATGCCTGGCTTCACTTTGCAAAACCGAGCACATCACCTGGTCCCTTGGTACAGAAGCTCTGATAGCCCTCTGAACCAGATTACGTGGAGTAACGCCACGCCTTACGCACAGTGTTAGAAGTATTTTGTAACGCCATAAACTTACGAACCTCCAATCCACTGGAACAAGGTCTTTTCAAAATGTTTCTCTTGCAATACCTCAAAAACTTGTCAGTACTCCTTCAAGCAAGCTCGTGACAAAGCTAATGTTCTTTTCTTGTTCGTCTTCAAGAACTGCAGTTACGGTTAAAACGATGGCATCACCTTCATACTTTTTCAAGCTCACTCTGCCATGTTAAGCGCAGTCGCAGATAACTTAAATCACTAAGGGAGCCTTCACTTTGTGGCGCTGTCGACCTCTGCGTATCATCACTCAACGTTTCTTGTTGGACATGAGACGGTGGTTTCATATGCCCAGCAGGCTTGGTCAGCTGATGACAGAGGAAGGAAAAAAAACGACGTGCTTCAGTGCGGTGAATCCAAGCTTGTTGAGCGATAGCAGCACCGACTTTAAAAAGAATGTTGCAGCGATGTCGCTCAAGCTCCGATGCCTCTAAAGCCACTCTTCAGAGCGGCCGCACGACTACCAGCGGGCACTCTGTCCACATTTCATTTCATTTCATTTCACTTTATTTTCAATTTCAAAATGATAGATCAAAAAACTGTCTGGACCCATAGCCCAAGGCTAGAATAGGGTCCAATGGTGCCATACAAAATGGCACAGTATTCAAACGACAGCACAAGGCAACAATAGCACATGTAGCAAAACAATAGAACAAGGCATTGAACCTGGATACAAGATGATAAACATTGCGGATATAGTAAAGAAGGTTAGGCATTGTAAAGACATATAAATTGAGGTACTCGAATTTGGGTAAGATAAGAGAAACATGTAATTTTTATACACAAACAAAAGAAAGGCAATGAGTAATAACAACTACGCAGTAAACTTCCGCATCTGTCTGCATTGCTCTTTGTACTTCCTGTGCGGGAGTAACGCGACGGGGTGGTTGAGGTCTCGAGGCACGTGCACCAGTCTATGTACTTGCGGCTTCCGCCGAATGATGCAGGAGGGCGCGCGACACTGAGCAAGTCCGCTGCGCTCAAAACGCACGTGCGACGAGGAAGTTTACCTTGGCTAATTATTAATGTTTAATGCGGCTTCAAAGTTGTATTCTGGGTTATTACCAGGAGAGGTAGTGGAAAGAAACAGCAGAGCCATCCCTCTAAGGCACCTCCCTAACAATTTTCAGCCGCAACTTCCGCTACAAATCGGCAGCGACTCAGTAAAGCGGGCATTCGTGGTGCAATATTGAGTCCTTCTGGTTCATTAGTGCATGAGCGAGAAAGGAGTCGTAAATGATCGAGCTACCGCGTTTTTATCGCTATTGACGAACCAATCTGCCTCTCACACTACGTTCAACTATATGCATTCCTACAGTAACATATAACTATTTCATGCCCACAGTGCAATTGGATTGACGAGCATATGACGACGCCAATAATAGGCACATAAAGAGAATAGTAACAGTAGCACATAATAGAAGAGTAGCACAAAGAAGAGTAGCACATAATAAAAATGGCACAGGGTATTTAGGTACTCATATAATTTCACGTTCTACTGCGTGCTGTGTAGTCCTCTGCTTTTGATTAAGTTTACTTATTCTCCACGTTTTAGCTTGGTATCTTGAACTGGCAATATGCAGTGGGTACTTGCTTCAGTTAGCAATTCGTTCTTGTTTTTTATCATTGTATCATATCAAGTTTAAAGTGTAATTTGGAGACGCTGTCATGCATGCTGTACGGTTCAAATTTCTGACGTACAAAACTCACCTCTGGCGTGACATCACTCTGGTGGCCACAGTGTTCATCGGATGTTCCAACAACATTCTAGATGCTTCTATCTAGGCCTATGGTCTTTGCGGTGGAATTGGATTGCGGTGTCAGTGTCTCGCTAACAGCAGCATTTCCTTTCAGATCACCAGGAACGTTCGCCACAGGAGATTCGACCAGAATTTGCCCCTGGGGCAACAGTCCTTCTTCGATGTGAGCGACTTTCTTAGCGAATAGTGGTCACCCGGAGATTGCCGGAGAAGAGCATCTTAATGCTGCGACTTCTTCGGAACTATCCACGACGCCAGCGCCTTCGGGTCTGTCCACGAGACCCGTAGAACTGTGTACGTCACCGGCAACTACGCTGGTCGACGGTTCGATGCTAGATACTCGTTCTATGGAAGGCGTCGTCGGGCTAGGCGGAGCAGTCACCTGCTGTTGGCGATGCCTTGTGACCTCTGCTGGAGACGTGGGGAGTGGCACCTTTCCCGAAGTGTCATCTCTGGTGCTTATACCAGGGGCTGCAATTACGATCATTGAATCATGAGTCAGCACGTGGAGAGTATAGGCACAGTAAGTTCGAAAAAAAAATGAATCGCCACTTTTCTTCTTTGTTAGTCTTAAACTAATTGAGTTTTTTGCTTCCCGAAAGTGTAACATGGCTGTCAGGGACACCGTAGTGCGGGCCTCCGGAAATTTCGCGCACTTAGTGCTTTTAGAAGGCACCTAAATCTGAGTCTCGCCACTCTAGGGCCTTATCCGTTGCTATCACAGAGATGGGCGAATTCGGAACCCCGTAGTTTAAAAGGTGCTCATGCGTAGAAATTATGGCCACAAAAACAACTAAACAGAAAAAAAAACATCTTTGTGCTTGATACGCTTTTTCTTGCAATCACTCCCGAAAAACCTTGTCTGCCTTGAGCCTTATAAACTATCTCAATTGGATATAATTTGTCATTCAGCATACCGAAGCACCACAACAAACTAACTGCAACAACAAATGCAACAATTCGATCGATGCGTTCAGATGATTCTGCAGAAACTGTGTTTTTGCTATCGCTATGGGAACCATTGTACGCACCTTCCAAGTCGTCTTCACCGACGGAACGAATGAAAGCTTGGCGGGCGTCCGGCTAGACAGAGTCCGTTTCGACAGTGCTGTTCGGCTGACCGCACGCTTTGCCGGCTTCTGAACGTCCGTTTGGCTCGCCCTGGAAACGTACACCGGATGCGAGGCTGAAGACTCTTCGGTCTGCACAGCTGTAGTCCTCTGCAGCTTCTCGGGGCTTGGTGTTAGGGTCACCACCTTGGCTCGAACAACGCCATCATCACGACTCTCCTCTGTAGAAGGGGAACTGGTACTGGGTCGAAAATGTTGAAGACATGCTTCCCGAGCTGCTAGCCGCGTCACTTGAAGTTATTTGGTACGGGTAACGAGCAGTGTCTGAATCTGCGCTGCCGACCAACGGTTTTCCGAGGACTTGGTTTGCTCAAAGCTTCTCGGGCGTTTATCGAATGGACGCCTCGGCTCCCTGCCAGTGCTGCCCGTGACCTAGGTTTAGAGGACCCCTTGCTTCCACCTTTCGCGTGGGTTTTTGTTTTCTTCTCCTTGAACTCTGAAGAGCTCGAGCTGCTGGACGAAGAACTCTCGTCAAACGACTCTTGGTCTCCAGGAATGAAGCTCCTTGTTGATGTAGGTATGACATCTCTCGATGGGACCTCCATGTCAAGTTCTTTGCTTTTGTACTTACGGTTGTCGTCAGTTTTGGAGAAGCGAACGCTCTGGGACGGGCGTGACCGAGACTCAGTGGTCCCTGTGCTTACTTTCTGCGGCGACGACAACATGGGCAAAGTATTCAACTTTGTCGAAGAGCCTGCACCCGTACCGACACCTGGAATGGTGGATGTCGCAGGAGAACGCTTAAGGTTGGTGCGAGGCATGACGTCACGCTCCGAGTAATGCCCGGAACGATGAAGCCTTGATGCCGATGAGTAACCTGTAGTGTGCCGTTGGTTAGACGGTGAAACGGAAGTTATACGGTCACTTGTTGAGGGAGTGTGGTCTGTTGTGCTAGAAGTAACGGTTGCGATTCGCGCCTCGTCTTGCGACCAGGTACCAGCTGGACTTCTCTTTTGTCGAGCAAGAGGTCTTCCCGCGTAGGTGCCGACAGATGGGCCTTTGTCAATGCTAACACCACGCCGTGGGACGTCCGCAAACCTGGAAAGCCGAGCCGGCGTTGTCTCCCACGCATCCACATCTCAATGTATGCTGGAACAGAGATTCGGAGAACACTCATTTATTTTGACTTGTCAATTTTCGGGGTTCCTCATATCCACATGGAAGGAGATAACTGTTACAGCAGACTGTATCTCTCTCGCTGATGCACAAAAAGCTACGCTTCTTAGCATACTGAAGTACTTACATTAGCTCAGTTATGTGAATATCGTCACCGATGATTAGCCTTTATGCTATAAAGCTGCGCATGCATGTCTCCTTTCCTTTGGCGGTGATTTTTCTGAATGAACCGCACTTAAGCCTAGTTCACACTGAAACATCCCCTTTTTACAGCGACCGAAATTCCCCCGCCGCCGAAACACAGCGTCGTTCGCACTGGACGCGCCCCGCGCCGCCGAATATGCCATCTACCACGGGGCGAACGCTGGATGAATTTGCTGTCACCCGGTTGTTGTCGCGGCTCGCAAACGCCACTCTATCCGGTGGCGTATACTTCGATGATTCTCGTACGCAGGAAGCAAGAAAAGACAGCACTGCTTACTTTGCTTGCAAGTGGCTGTCTTGTAATGCACGAAGAGCAGAAAAAAACCACCGACGCCAGCGGCGTTGGTGGGTTCGTTTTGCTCTGCAAGACCGCAACAAGCTCGGTCGCGCCAACAGCAAGCTCGGTCACATCTTTCACGAAATACGGACGCGAAGTAGGCACAGAGTAGGTTAAACAACCATTGGTTTCAACATTCAGTTACGTGCACTGTGGCATAACAAGTGAGTAGGGCTTGGCCGCCATTTTTCAAAATTCCTTGACTAGCGCTCCTATTGGTCCGCGGTGACCGATTCGGCGGCAGACGCCGCAAAAATTGGTCTGAGAGCGATCGGCGCGGAGAGGGCCCTTTCGGCGGATCTCGCCGCCGCCGAACCGGATTCGGAGCACTTTCGGCGGCCGGAATGCTCAGTGTGAACGCGGCCTTATTGATTGATAGTGGAGGGGGGGGAGGTAACGTCCCAAAACCACTATATGATTATGAGAGACGTCGCAGTGGAGTGCTCCGAATATTTCAACCACCACCTGGGGTTCGTCAACGTGCACCCGATTCTGAGCACGCGGGCCTACAGCATTTCCGCCTCCATCGAAAATGCAGCCACCGCATCCAGGATTTGATCCCGCGACCTGCAGGTCAGCAGCTGAGTACCCTAGCCGCTAGGCCACTGTGGTAGAACTAACCACAGTTGTTAGTCCAGCTATTGTACGGGCCAGGGGCGTAGCGAAAACTTCTTACGGAGGGGGGGGGGGCAGCTTTTTGAAGTGGTCATTTTTCGCTCTGCATGCCATGGCGAAAAAAAAAATACTTCGGGGGTGGCGGAAGCATGGGCCTGGTGTATCATTGGTATGTGCCACATTACACTAAGATGAAACACATAAAAGAAAAAGTTACCCAGATAACAGTTCTACTGCCACTTGATTGCCGGAACAACAATTGAAATTTTTTTTCGTGCCAGTGTACAATATGACATCAACACGGATTATATGGCAAAAGACTAAGAAATACACGTGCCGCTGGGTTCCGAATTGTTGTACGTTACCAACGTAATAGTCCAACAGTGTAAGCTGTAGCATAATACATCTATTAATCAGCAGAATAGCAGTGCATCTGAATGCGGATCACGAAAATATTTCTCTTGCATTTTAAAGCAAAGTAACAACAATGGTATTTCAAACAAAACGGAACGCTGATTTCAGAAAATCTGATTATGATACAGGACGTGATCGCAGTTTGACACATCAAAGTTTTTACTATAAAGCAAGAACTGCAAGTTTAACCAATCTTCTCTACATATAAGCTCTGAATTTTGTGAGCTGGAGGTCCTCGCCCTTATATTAAAGCGATGACAGCAACGATGATGAGGAACAGATTCTCTTGTACGGGAAGTGCTTCCAAGCAACTTTTTTTCGCCATCCAGACAAAAGGAAGCTTCCTGACAAGCACGAGGATGGCTGTATCTAATCTTTAGTAAAGGCCTCTGCGCAGATCTGTTGATAAGAGGTGAGTACACTGAAGGCATCCAGGGTCATCTGCGACACCCTCAGGTTTTGATCAAGTTCACCGAAATAGGCATTCTTCAAAAATATCTGAGTACTTTTGTACATCGTCATGACAGACATGTAGTCTTCAAGCCGATCATCAAGAAAATGGCACAAGTGGTCTAGGGGCTAAGGTACTCGGCTGCTGGCCCGCAGGTCACGGGATCGAGTCCCGGCTGTGGAGGTTGCATTTTCGATGGAGGCGAAAAGGCTTTAGGCTCTTGTGCTCATATTTGAGGGCACCTTAAAAAACCCCAAGAACCCCAGGTGGTCGAAATTTTTGGAGCCTTCTACTACGGTGTCTCTGATAATCATGTGTTGGTTTTGGGACGTTAAACCCCACATATCATACATCAACCAATCAAGAAAATGGCACGACGCACGAGCGAAATCTGTTGTGTTTATGCTGCGCAACGGACTGAACGAGTTAAAAGCAAGAAACTCAACAAGCTGTAATAAGAAGCCTTAAGAAGAAAGAATGATCTAGCTTTCTGTAAATACTTGTATGATCACAAAATCAATGACATCTGCTGTTACGCGCACTCCCCGCATGCCACAAACCAGGGTCTGGAACACGCATGAACACCGTTGAACACCATGAACACAGTGCGCCAAAATGAGCCTCACCTGCCAGATCTGGTCTCGGCGTAGCCTTCGCCTTCCGAACCACTGCTGAACGAATCCCAGCTGGCTGAGCTATCGTCAATGTGCTGTCCTGTGTGGTGATGCAGATTCATGGTCCTTCTTAATAAACTTGGAGATACTTTTTCCTTTCCACAGGTGGCACCCACTCACCGTGGGGGAGTGGTCTATAGAAGAGCGACGAGTAATATGAAGGCAACCGTGACGAACAGATTGTTCTCTGTAGAAGACGATGCGGTAGAAGATAAGCCTTAGATACGTCATGATACGGGAAGCTTGATTATTAGCATGAACAAGAGTGATTATAAAAAGATCACGTGATCATGACATCAAGTAAGTGATGTCACCGTGACGTCACATGCAGACGCTTTCTGTTCCTCTAAATAAATGACCCAAAGAAGGTGATGACACGTGGACGCGTAAATTTAAGTTTGTGAATTCGCATCCTACAGTTATAACCGTCGGTATTGTTTGCATCAATTCATTTCGTTTCGGGTCTAGCACAGTACTCCGCATAAAAACAATCAACGTCATCTACTCATCAGCTATGTTTGCGTTCAAGGCACACATTTTTACAATATTGGGCGTCTGCAAATACGCTGGCCCTGCGAGGTTACGTTTCCCGTAGGCTAACCTTCCGTGCATCTGGTAACACGAACATATAGGTAACATGACGTCTTCTACTATGAAGACGTAATTCCCACCAAATTATCTCTTTTTCTCCTCTGCACCCCTCCCTCATCACTTACCGTGCCGTCAGCGAATCCTTTATGGCATCACGTTCACAAGTGGTCACACGAGGTCATGTTATCGAAATGTGCAAAGCTTTGTCGAGGGCGTGGCAGACGGGAAACGAGGGAGCGTGAACCGTCTACTCTGCTGGCAGACAATCCAACGCTCGAAATTAGTGATGATGATAGCTGGGTGGTTGCACAAAGCGGATGATATATGTTAGAAATGCACGTACCTTTTTGTAGATAGTGAAGGAAGAGGACGACGTTCGGAGAGACGCAGTGTTACACCTCGTGCAGTGTTACACCTCAGTTATTCAAAAATTATAATATTTCGTTTCTTTCACTTTTTAACGTTGTGTCAAATAATCCCGCCAAGACAAAAGAAAGTAATCCTATTCTCCTAGCCTGGATAACATTAAGGTATTAACTTACATTAACCGCTGGCTTCTTGGCCAATCCCCCTTAGTGGGTGAGAGCCACATTAATGGATCACGCAAGCAAGTGTTTGGCCTGTGTGGGGTTTAGTAGCCTGTGTGGCATGTTATTATAGCATGTGTGGCATGTGTGAGAAAAATATTCTTTTATTACGAGGCCTCGTGTGCTTTAAGGACGCCACGAAGCTAATAAGAAGTGGGATCGCCATCCAATCGCCACGGCGAGAAAATGCGAGTTTCATCAGTCTACGAAGCCTGTTAACGTAAGCATATTGGGACGCACCGACGAACGAGTCAACCTAACCGGTGGTGGGAAGTGTATTACAACCACAGACACGCGATCACGGCTTGTGACCTTCTACTTGAAGAAAAGGACCACCTGCAATCAAAGCTGCCAGAACGACTGATTGTGACCGGCGCGGTGCAACCTCGACCAGCGCCAACGTTCCAGGTGATTCCCGACATGAGCCACAACACCAGTCCCTTCGACGGCTGCGAACACGCTCTTTCAGCGTGCGAGTGGATTTAAAACGTTCATCGAACGTCGAAACTTTATTTATTTATTTTTTATTTTATTTATTTAATACTGTAAGCCTTTCTCAGGCTCATACAGGGTGGGCGAGCAAATATACACAGTCGCGTACAAACCAGGCAATATCGCACATAGCGGAAGAAACAGAATCACAAGATGATGGTGAAAATAAAACTTGTACGATGAAAGCAATTGTACAAAATCATGGACAGGTCACAAAACATCGAGGTATCAGCAGGGGCTACTGTGATCAGTGTGTTCGGAAGCGCTCACAAACATAAAAAAAACAAAAGTTGCTTTTAGTCTTCATAAAACAGGCTTTCTACATTCCGAACAAATGAATCTACAGAGGAAGCGCTCACAAACATAAAAAAAAAGTTGCTTTTAGTCTTCATAAAACAGGCTTTCTAGATTCCGAACAAATGAATCTACAGAGGAATGATTAACGCATTCACGTGGCAATTTGTTCCACTCTTCCACTGCTGACGGGAAGAATGAATATTTAAAAGTGTCACAGCGTGACATAAATGGTCTAATGCACTTATTGTGGTTGGTACGACGGGAGTGATGGTTAGGCGGCTTTATATAGTTGTCTTTATCTATGTTGAAACCGTTGTGATACAAAAGAAAAATAAACTTTAAGGAAGAGACACGGCGACGGGCCTCAAGGGTCGGCAAGCATGCCCGCCTGCGCAGCTCAGTGACACTGTCATGCCTCGAATACTTAGAATAAATAAAGCGAAGGGCCTTGCGTTGGACGATTTCTAATTTGTCGGAAAGATATTTTTGGTGGGGGTTCCAAACAATGCTGGCGTACTCAAGGATCGGCCTTATGAGAGATTTATATGCTATCATCTTTACATTAGAAGGCGCCAATGCAAGTTTTCGACGCAGGAACCCCAGCTGGCGATAGGCTTTTGTGTATGTGCTGCTTATATGTGCATCCCACTTCAGTTTACTTGTAAAGGTAACGCCCAAGTATTTAACATTCGTGGTCAGCTGCCTACACGCTGGCAATTGCCAAGGCCCAACTGGTTGAAGCTTACAATGACTGGTACCATGCGAGCAGCTCCCAAATAACATCGTGGGAGAATTTCAAGGAACGCTTCCGTCGCACCTTTGTCCACCATGGCTCCAGATTTTACGCGACAGGCCATCATTTACTCTTAACCGGAAGCGCCGCGGCGGAAGCTGGGGACCCCCAGTGTCTACTGGAACAAGAAGTCGCACCTGCTGCCACCCCCGGAAGACACGTGAACCTGTTTTCCAAACGAACCCCGTCACACGCCGAGAACTCCAAAGATAGTAAGGCCCTGACAGCGAAGATAGACGAAGAACAAAAGCCCAAGACGTCTGCCGGAGCCAACGGACAGCCGAAAGACAGGAACGAAGCCGAAGGTGAGGGTAAAGAAAAGCAATCAAGCTCCCAGCCTGGTGCTATGGAGAAAGGCAACGAGTAAACACCCCGAATGTACAAAAAAGCAACAGTAAAAGGCAGTGAAGAAGAAAAGAAGGAAGCAGGGAAAGCAGCAGCCAGGGATAAAAGGCGACACATATGGATAAGCAGGAGTACAGCAAGGTTGCACAAGACAAAACGTCGAACAGCCAGCCAAGCCAAGACGACAAAACTGACGAAAAGAACAAGAAAGAAGATTAAAAAGTAGCCAACGGACAAAATGTGACAGATAAGGATAAGCAGCAGGACCGCAAGGTTGCACAAGACAAGCTACTGGAAGAATCGCTAAAAAGTGCCCGAAAACTGACAGAAAGAAAGGAGAACGAAGAGCCCCGGACCAAGCTGAAGGAAGATAACAAGTCAAAGCCAACAGAACCAGACGACATTAGGGTGGCGAGTAACGCCGGAGCAAGAGCGAAACCGTCGGAAAATTCGATGGAGACGGGTCAAAAACTGAAGCCTGAGGCAGGCCAAGCGTCGAAACTGAAGTGTAGAAAAAAGGACACTGGCATTCTGCATGTTGTGGCTTTCCTCAAGGTCAAGCCAGTCAAGATGGCCGGAAGCTACGACATTCACTTCAGTTTAACGCAACGAACGGGCGATCTTCTGCGTGCCATGAAGGACTTAACGTTTCAGTGTATAGATATAGCTTTTTTTGTGTTGTTTCTGTCTCTTCTTTATCTTGTTTCTTTCGTGTGTCAATTATTAGGTATTTTATGCAAAGGAGGATGGCCGAAAGATTGCGTGCGCAAATTATCTATTTAACTTGGCAGAGAGCGGCTTAAGGAGGACGTTAACAGTTGCAGGATGGCCGAATGTTAGAAATGCACGAGCTTTTTTGTAGAGAGTGAAGGAAGAGAACGACGTTCGGAGAGACGCATGTGCAGTGTCAAGATTTTTAGAAATTTAACACCTTTTTATTATTACCTATACTACCTAATTAATTAAATCCTCGTTTAATATTTTTATGATAACCATAACATCTCAATCACAATTATACATAGAGGTGGGTTTTATTACACCCCGCCGCAGTTGTCAAGTGGCTAAGGTATGGAGGCGGAAACGTTGTAGGCACGTGTGCTCAAATTTGGGTGCACGTTACAGAACCCCAGGTGGTCAAAATTTTCGGAGCCCTTTGTGGTGACATTTGTGATGAAACATGCAGATACAGGGCCATTTTTATTTTTTTATTTTTTCTTCATTCCTGTTTTTTTAAGTATTTTATTCCTTCCTACGTTCATTTCTTTCTTTTTTTTTTCTCCTTCCATACCCGACGGATGTGAAACGGCTATGACTGGCTGCAAAAGTGGCATGATTGCGCACCTTCGTTGTTGACATCGTGCATAACTACTGGCGTTTCCACACCGGTACCAGCACGGGAAGTACGCTCATATCCAGACAACAATCAAATGTGGCAACGAGGAACTACAAATGACATCGATGGAAGAATATATTGACAACATAGAAACGGCTGATCCCCGAGCAGTACACGATATTGCCACCTGATATGCTTGGGTGAGATATTACGATTGTGTACAGGTCAGGGCGCAAACATGAAGATGCCGACGCGCTTTCTCGAGCACCTGTGGGGCACGCTGTCAGGGGCTCCGAGGATGAAGATGCCTTTCCCGGAGCAGTCAGCGATTCCGGATTTATGTCAAAACAGCGGGCAGACGACGAATTACGCCCAACTATTGATTCCCTGGAAGGCCGGAACTCTCAGGTCCCTCGACACATTGCTCGCGAACTGTCCTCTTTTTGTCTAAGAAGAGGCATTCTTTACAAGAAAAACGCCCATGGTAGCGACAAAGCCTTCCTACTCGTTGTTCCTACCGAAATGCGGGACGAGATCCTCCTTGCGTGCCACGACGAGCCCACGTCAGGACATTTGGGCTATTCGCGAACTCTCGCCAGAGTACGCCAACAGTATTACTGGCCGCGACTATCAACAAGTGTACATCAATACGTGAAAGGCTGCCGTGAGTGCCAGCGTCGCAAGACTCCGCCTGTGAGACCCGCAGGCCTGCTCCAGCCGATCGCACCACCACAGACACCGTTTGACCTCGTGGGAATGGACCTTCTTGGACCCTTCCCTTTGTCGTCCTCTGGGAACAAACGGATTATAGTTGCGACAGATTATCTCACTCGGTATGCTGAAACAAAAGCGTTACCCCGTGGCACATCCTCTGAAGTCGCGCAGTTCTTCGTGCACCAAATCGTCCTATGGCATGGTGCCCCGTCATGCGTGATTACGGACAGAGTGACGTCATTTACAGCACGAATGATGGAGGACATTTTTAAATTGAGCTGCACAACTCATCGAAAAACGACGGCTTATCACCCGCAATCGATTGGACTGACAGAGAGGCTTAACAAGACCATAGCGGACACGCTGTCAATGTACGTTGACGTACAACACAAAACCTGGGACGAAATTCTTCCATACATCACGTTTGCATACAATACGTCAACGCAAGAAACAACGCGATTTCCGCGTTTCCGACTCGTTTACGGACGCAACGTGCGAACCATGCTCGATGCTATGCTTCCGTGTGACCAAAGCAATGAAATCGCTCCAGACGCTGAGGAATACACTCAATACGCCGAAGAAGCTCGTCAGCTAGCTCGCATAAACACCAGTCACAACAAGATGAAGACGCACGACGTTACAACCTCCGCCATCTAAACGTCACCTACCACCCTGGGGACCGAGTGTGAGTATGGACCCCTGTCCGGCGACCAGGCTTATCCGAAAAACTTCTAAGCCGTTATTTTGGACCGTACAAGGTTCTTAGACGTGTCACCGATCTTACCTACGAGGTATTTCCGGACGGTGCAGCGTCTTCTCGTCGACAGCTTCGGCCCGAAACCGTGCATGTCGTTAGGCTGAAGCCCTACTACACACAGTAGCCCTTGTTTTTCACGTGTTGCGACATGCCGTGACATTGTGCTGCTGCTGCTGCTGCTGTTCGTGTTCTCCTGTGTTTTTATGCCTTTTGTTTTCGCGTTTGGCGCAAACATTGGCGAAATTTCCTCATTTGCGCTGCGAGTACTGGCACTCTCCCTCTTTTGGTTCTCTGTATCTGCGTGTGTATGCCTTCATTTTTTTTCGTTACGAGCATCGAGTCGATGCTTTCAAAGGGGGGACTAATGCCACCTGATATGCTTGGGTGAGATCCGGGAGTGGAAGAAGACAAAGACGATCTGTCTGAGCTGCTGCTTGGCTAGTCGACTCAACGAACCCAATAAACCAAGTTTGTCTTAAGAAACGTGACAATATATAGCACATCGTTTCCTAGAGAACAGCCTGCACATCAGCCTAACCACTCGTCTGTCCATCCTTCTGGCCGCTACCAGAGTGCTCTATTGATCACTTCCTTACATTGTATCGACCGAAATAGGTATGGAGAGGTAAGAGGATGTGAAAATCCAGTAGCCTATGTCCTCATTTTTTTTTCGTTCTGAGACATGTGACACATATCCGCATACCACTGCGCGAATTATGCGAGTACGCGGCACAGGTGATCGACAGTTTATATCTAAGCCACACACTTCTCTGTGCAGGATCCAAGCTGTTACTCTCAGACTGCTTCAAACAAGAACGTACTCTAGCCCTGCGGCACTGCGCACAATATACCACGAACGGTTATCGAGTCCGGATTGCCCCTTGTGCGGTGGTTATGTGGACTTCGAGCATGTCCTGTAGGGCTGGGCCTTTTCCAGTCCCTATTCACACTTAGAGAAAATGAACAAGCTTATTAAGGCTCAGGACCTCACTTCTGAAATCCTGGCCATCCAGAGGGCCCACGCGAGGGCAGTCAGGCTCAACCTGACAATCCCCGAGTGGGCTTAGCCAGGAGAAGCAGAGTTAATTCACGTATGTTGTGGACTTAACGAAGTTGTTTCATTCACTCACCCAGAAACGATGAGAACATACGTTGGTAATTACAGCGAAATGCAAGAGAGTTAAGACTATAATAGACATTGGCAGCATTGCTTGGACGAATTCAAATAATAGATACCAGGGTGAGCAGCAAGTGACCCCAAGCACTTTTTGCGTGGCAACCAAGTATTCTACCACAGTGCCACGCCAGGTCTCGAAACCAGTGGGAAATCCAGAGGGGGGGACGATAAGGACCATTACCTACCTTCCCTCAAATCCTGTCAGCACCCCTCTTTTTCTCCCTTTAGTGCTTGCCGTCTACCTGCTATCACCAGTTAGGACAAAGGAGTGGGATAACTGTGAGTACACTTTAACAGTATTTATGTATATACAGGGTTTTTGTGGTGGTAAAAGCAGAGGTAAAGACAATGCCCCCCCCCTTTCCGGTAATAATTCAAGCAACCCACCCTCCCTAAATTGTGTGGCTGGATCAGCCCCTGCTCGAAACCGCTTTTTATACCCAATGCAGCTCTTAGCGTTTTCGATCAATTTATTGCCGCCCTCCGCCCCACGTGCGCATCACGTGACACGATCGCACTCCCGCACGAAATCGCTCGTGGATCGGGTGGGCTGATGGAGGAAGTCGCGTAGCCTCATCAAGAAATGGAGCCGAGACCAGGGTCCGGTGATCCAGGGGGCGTCACACGTGGCGTTCCTGCTGTCGTAGTTGACGTCGTAGACAGCCAGGCCGACACGCAAGACGATCGCTCCGAGAGACCAGGAGCTGCATATCTGCGACGAGACGCGACAGCGAATGTTGAGGGATATACAGATTGATGTCTCCTACTTCAGGGTACACTAAAGGGAAACAGCGGCGTTGTTGAGATTGACAGATTGCACTATGAGAACTCCAACATCGTACGTTTCACCATTAAAAGTTCATTATTAGCGGAGAGAGTCGAGGTTGAAGAAGCAAGTTTACCTTTCGCGCCAAATAGCCGTGCATGACGTGTAAAATTGCACAATGCATACATGGAGAGGGGGATTTCCTTCTTTCTGGGCTGTCGCAAGAGAGTACAAAAACCGACGTCACAGCCTCGGCAGCGCAATTTTTTAGGGGTCACACGCACTGTACACGCAATAAAAACAGCCCAGAGAGGATTACGGCTGTGCCCAGGGAGCCTTGAATGAAAAAGTCTATTTTTGATACTGTCGCTACTTTGACAGGAGGAACTTTTCTGACACTTGGTGCACTATAGGTCTTTGTCACCCACAGATGAAAATGTACTTCATTTTCATTTCTTGAAAGCTGCGTAGGACCAAGTAGACGCCTTCAATTTTTATGACGTCACGGTATTTGGTGCGGCAATGTCAGCAGGGTGGCGTCTCCGTCCACCTTTTCATCTTGAGCGTTCTCACGCTTACCAGGCACCGCGTCGCGGTAAAAATAATGCTTTCTGGATTACGAAATCGCACTCTACCAATAAACTTAAAATCATTTTGCTCTTTGGTGTCCATTTAAAAAAAATACGGCAACAGGACAGAAGGCAAGATACGAACTACTTGAAGTAGGTCTCCTCTACACTATTGAAGGACAAGGACACAGCGCGCGCACCGTCGAGAACGAGGCAAACAAACGCAGCGATGACTCTCAAGGAAACGTTTAATTTGCATGTTCCCCACTAACCATACCGAACACTTGAGAAAAAAAAATTGCACACCTCTCCACAGATTCTACTGACGTCATTATCACCCCGGCATTTTGTCGCCGAAGGGCAGCTTGTTTGCGGAAAAAGCTATCGATAGGCCACTGGCGCATATTTTATTTGTGCTCGCGATATGACTGCTGACACAATGATTTCTTTCGAAGGTGTTAACAACTATTGAGTCCACCTCGAAATCATGTTCAAATCATGCGCTCCATTATCAATGTTCGAAAACGGGAATCACCGCTCTATTGGCTATCTAGATGCGTCATTCCACTCACCTTTGCACGTAGGGATTCAATGTTTTCGAAAGTGATAGCATAGACCTCCCCATCGTCATAAGTGATCGGCGACCTGTACTGCCTGGAGTAATACATGTTCCGGCTGTACCCCGAGTTGGGGTCGTTGCATATCTGAAATTTAACAAGCGCAAAGTTTGTTGCACAACAAGACCACTTTCGGTGACCTGCGATGTTTTATCTCAAACGCCAGACTATGCCTGTCCCATTCTAGTCAAACTGAAGTGAATGTGCCAGTAAGAAGGTCTGGCTTTGAAGCGCGCGTGTCCATCACTAGCCACTTGGTATACGCCCGTATCTTTCGTGGTGCGATACGCAGAAGAGCGAGACTTCTTGCAGCAAATCCGTTCGAATGAAGCAATCGTTCAACAATTGTAGCAACTGCAATGCAATTTTAATAGGGCCGTTGGCACAGCGTTGCGCCTGACGACAGATGTGCGTCCGTCTGCTTGTTGCACTCTGGTTCCCAGATGCATACGTGAATGGAGCAACCGGCTCGTTCACGGACGAAACGGCAATCACATAGTGATCACAGAAAATATCAATGAAAATACACTGAGCAACCGTTTTTGCAGGGACGTGATCGGCGCTTTCAAGACCGGTGCCCTTTGGCCGTTTTGTGTGTTATAAGAAGATAAGCGAGAACGAACAATGCATAGTCGTGCATAGTACAATATACAGCAAAGGGTTCGGAAAAGGCAGTGAGGCTGAAGACGAAGAGGAGGAAGGATTGAGAGGGCGCCATTGCACAAAAAACGGAGGTACCCTTCCTGCCATGGAGACCAAGCAGGAAACTAATTCAAAACGTGCGCGAGCACTCGCCCGAGAACGCGAGCAATAATGAGGGGCAAACGCATGACTTCCTCACACCTCCTACAGGGTAAACCTCCCTGCCTTTCTGATGTTCTTCCACTCTCTGCGGCGTTCAAGTTGACCGCAAGCACTTAATCCAAAACAACTTTTTCGAAAATTTGACAGAAACTGGTTACTACGGGTGACCTGCTCGTACCGTAAAAAAGATTCGGCTGTAGAGTTCGTATAGGCCAGGACAGCGCATTGTAGTGAAAGTAGACCACGTGGTTAAATCACCTCCTGAGCCGAGACACGCTGTTCGTAGGTGCTGGTTCTGCAATCGGTGTAGAACAGAGACTGGTCCCTGCTCGCGTTCTTAAGCTTGTACCGGCGAGCTTGCATCGTGACGGACAGGTAAAGGCTGGTCTGGACGCCTTCGGTCGCGAGGCAGGCCAAGGCGAGCATGGCGTCCCGCTGACGAAAGAAGAGGCCACGCACTGACGTGAAAACGACTTCAGTGGCTTCGTGGACATTACATCTTTTTTTAGGGCTGAAGCTCCTTATAGCGTGCCGGTCGTTCTCTCGTAATGTGTTGTAGTAGCCACTTCTGGTTAGCTTTATAAAATGCTCAATAGATGGCGTTACGTGTTCGTGTCCTTGGAACTAGTATTACTAGATGGGGTGAGGGGTTTTTCTATACTTGTCGATTAAAGAGGCGCTGTTATATCAGAAATTCACAGGATATCCACGGAGTACATGATAATTAGTGGTGCGAAGTTTTCGTCTGTATGTTCGTCCGTCAGATGCGTGCTCTAGTGTGATACGAGCGAACATACAAACAGACAGACAGACACATGCCCCCCTTATCATCATTCACTCTGTGGATATGCTGTGAACATTTTACGGTGATGGCAAGTGAAGGAAGAGAATCTCAAAAGACCTGGGTTTAAACGATTTAGGGCTCTCGAAACATTTCACTTGACGCAAAAAAAAGGACTACCGAATAATTTGTCTCAACGTTCTTTTAAGACTTGGTGAGCAGCTCACCATGCGGTGTCCGTAGCTGATGCCAGGCTTGTCAACGCGCGGGTCCACGAAGTTGATGGGAGGCATTATCGCGCAATCGGGCCTCCAGAAATCACCGTAAGACAAGTGCCCCAGGAGGATAACGCCTGTAGGAGTGAAGATGGTACTGCAAGGAGTCGAGAAGATGACGTGTGTTTGTTATTAAGAGTGGTGCTAAATATATAGTGTTTTGTTTTTGCTTTACTAAGCCCTATATCCCAAAACAGTTGGTGCGTGCTAGAGGCAAGTTTTTGTGCTCTTCTCTGACATCTCGGTTTTTATCTGGTTATTTTTTTTGCTTTTTAAATAGCGCTTCTCAAAATGATGTAATCGTATATAGTCTGACCCCCGTAATTGAAGCAGCAAAATCACGGGCGATACCAAATAGTTTCCGTAACATCTCTTTAACAAACGTACTTTGTTGGCTTCATGACATTTTTCTGTGATAAAGGGCAACTTCGCGGCCATATGACAATAGGTACTCCCGATGGTGAAGCTGTGCATTTCGAAACTATGGACGTGTCGGTTGACGGGTAGTATGAGCGTCGACGGGCCCGTGCTTTACTGCTCCAACCTTTGCGCCAACTAATGCAACTTTCCGCATTTTGTACGCAGCTGCGACTTGAAGATTATTTGCGCCAAGCTCTGCTGTTTTGAGTGTACACAAATTTGCGAAAAACGGAAGCTTGTTCCGTTTTACGGAATCCGCTGTACGGAATCCGTATCACGAAATCCATTGTACGAAATCCGTTTTACGGAATTCACTGAACGGAATCCGCTTGACGGAGTTCCCAAACGAGCGGATGCATGATCGGTAACCACGCACGACGGGCCGACCACGGTGCCACTATTATGTGAGAAAGCAGGCGATGTCACAGAGCAGTTTCTATTCTAAGTGTGCGGCATCCTCCACATCGCACCACTTGGTCTCCAAAATGCATGCCGGAAAGTCCTCTTCCATTAGCAAAAGTCAAAAGCTTATGAAGGAAAGCCGAAATCTCGGGGTGATTCTCGGTGCCATATAGATGTATGATTTATGATGTGCTCAGGTTATTTTGGTCTGATGCAGCCGTAAACATTCCTACGCACTCACGTAGAAACATTGGTGCGATTGAAAGTACTTATATTGAAAAAAATAACTCCATTTGCCTAAGGTTCAAGCATGTGGGCTCTATTGTGCAAAGTTTCGTCTGTCCACCTCTCCTAAAGGTCCTTATGATTAAACACACTTGCACATACATACATACATACATACATACATACATACATACATACATACATACATACATACATACATACATACATACATACATACATACATACATACATACATACATACATACATACATACATACATACATACATACATACATACATACATACATACATACATACATACATACATACATACATCTAATCAGTTTGCTGTACGACAGTTTTCGCTTGGGACTCGTACATACGTATTTACCTAATTGTGTGAATGCATGGATCCTAACCTTACCTAACCTAACCTAAGCTATCGTATGCCAACTTGAAAGAGGATGCTTCTTTTTTTCAGCATCGTGTTGAACTTGAAAAACATGGTTGATCCGACCGTCACAGGAATCAGTAAAACACGAAAGGAAAATGTGGCCTCAGAGAAGTAATTTGATGTTTACTGTTCAATAACACACTAGAGCTTGTGCAATGTCTATTGATGTTTGACAGCTATAACCTAAATGCATCGATGTTGCCGCTTAATCAACTGCGCAATTTCCCACCATATGAGCATCCATATAGACGACTAACGTTCATCATTATTAATTAAACAAGCCCCTGAGGTCATACATGCTTGTGGTAGATCTAGCAGTTGAGGGTGAGAGCAGAACCGAAGAAAACGATGTGACAGCTAGAATATCGTGATTGTTCGGGCGCCAAACTTGGTCTAAGGTCACCCACTCACAGCATGTTGGAGTTAAACACCACTGTCTGACGAGAGACAAATGCAACGCACGTCACGACTTCCCTTTGGTCGGCCGCGATTGGTCGAGGGGCGAGCGTACGCGGGGAACGCAAAGTTAAAGCCAAAGCTGGCGGTCATTGCCCCTGACCTCCCCTCTCCCTAGTAGAAATCAGTGGTCGTCGCACAACTGTTTGGTATGAATGGATGCTATGAGCGACGCCAACATCTGGGGTAAGGTCGCCCTCTGGAGTTTTGTTGAGGCGTTGATAGAGATGGAGTTCTATTGGAAACGAGCCGAACGGGATGGACGCTTAGACACGCATATGTGAAGGAAAGAAAAAAAGAAAGCAACTTTAATCAAAATGGCAAGCTTCAGAGGAATTACATCCTCTCACCTAGATGACCGCTAAGAGTCCTTGCTCCCTAGCGGCAACTTCGGTTTGCCTGATCAGTTATAGCTGGCCCTGGGCGTTAGATCAGCAGCGCGATCTCCCACTGCTGCGCGTTCAAATATTTAGTGTATGGCCCCTTCACGAGGTTAGTACAAGCCTAGATAATGGGTTTCAGGTCCGACCGCTGAATACAAAGTTTACATCTGTTGGAGTAGACATCTGGACACCAATGACTATGCCATTGGGTTTGGGAGGGTGCTCGTTTGTAATAGGTGCACGCATGTCGTCGCATGCTGTTTATTTAATGACGAATGTGGTGTAGGGTGATGCTGCCTCCCTGATCTGTAGTGTTTGGTGATTTCCTTGAATGATACCATGCGCTCTCTCTCCACACGTGGGCTTCCCGTCATTCCTGCACTGGCTCGGCTCACAAACAGTCGAGCTAAGGCGCGCGCTGTTCCATTGCCCGGGAGGGAAAAATGAGTGGGCTTCCATAAGACAGACGTCGCACTCCTCCGTGAAAGTCCGTGACAATTCTTTTCACCTCTTTGGAGGTCCTACCATGAGCAAACATATAGATTGCGATTTCGGAATCACTGAATATAACACTGGCTGATGTAGCTGCAAGCGCCAACACCATGGCCGCTTCGTCAGCAATTTCAATATTTCCTTACTTATTGGAACTGCTTGCAAGCAGGTGGCCCGCTTGATTTGAAGCGACCAATGCCATGTGTTGGCCATCTGGATACTCCACCGGATCCACATAGACCACATTCACATCGTTTTGAAGGTTCTCGTGTATAGTGCTTTCGCTCTAGCACTCCTCCACTCCCGGCGATACTCGGGGTGCATGTTTCCGGGTAACGGCTTCGAAGACTGCGTGGATTCACCACCGGCTTTGGCGTCCCACGATGGCGCCAGCATGAACGATGAGAAAACTTATCACCGCGTAACCACATCACCACGTCACGTCCTCGCATGATCACTTTATGCATCATTTGAGTTGACGACTACAGGCTCACATGATAATGTAACGTGGCATCATGATTTCAAATCAATGTGACGTCACACATACCGCGATGACGCGTGGTCACGTGATCTCGTGCCACCATCACTTGGTCACAAGTGGACTGGTCCTGCAGACGGTGCAAGCCCAAATGGTCCTTTCGCACGATAGGTGCAGTTAGTGTGGCATACACCCCAGTGGCGATAGTGAAAAGCAAATTTGGTGGCTATCCGGTCGACGCGACAGCGTGGGACCTTCGGTGTTCCTTCGTATTTATGGTCTCCGAGATGGCCTACCGGCAGATTTCGGAAGCCGAAAATGTTTCGAGGTGGCGACACTGGAGTGTTTCCGGTGCGCGTGCGCAGAAGGCGACCCTGAAAATACTTCACGAATGCCTGACCACATGCAACCATTGAGGCGCGTCAGCGCGCAACGGATGCATGTAGTCAGGCCTTCGCGCCCTCTCTTTATAGAAAGAGGGGGCGCGAAGTTTCACGTAGCCATACAATCTTTCTCTCCCTCTCTCTTTCTAATATATATATATATATATATATATATATATATATATATATATATATATATATATATATATATATATATATATATATACATATATATATATATATATATATATATATATATAGAGAGAGAGAGAGAGAGAGAGAGAGAGAGAGGGGCACGACATCGCGTCAGAAAGCCCCATGCTGACGAGCTGCAGCTGCGGCGGGTCATGTGGTCAGGCCTTTATGAGCAAAAACTGCCGGGGGTGCATGGGGGTTCAATACAACGATTGAGAAGGACGAAGCACGGTGGCTTTAGCCTTCACGTCGTATCAGGCGAATGCAGTATGGGACCTAGTGAAATTGTTGAGAACGTCAGCCACAGACAGCTCTTCGAAAGAGAACTGCACTGAACCAGACGTACTGGAGATATCTGGCCACGGCGCTGCAGGTTTGGTTGCCCTCATGAAGATGTCCAAAAAGGTTCCGAGCTTGAAGCCAGCGGTCGTCAGCGTGTGTTGGTTGATTTCCTGCAACAGAGCAACATAAAGTGACGGAATGTCCAGAAGAGCTATGCGAGTTCCCAGCATACATTCGTATCGCGCAACATCAGGCAATCAATCTTTAATTTCGCCAAATATATATATATATATATATATATATATATATATATATATATATATATATATATATATATATATATATATATCAGTCTGTGGATTCACTGTTTTCCAAAATTACAAAATAACGAACGAACGTGCGGAAACTTCTATTGTAAAGTTTCAGCCGGGGTCCGGCCTTCGTCAGGGTTCCCCGAGATGTCATCGTCAATGGCGTAATCGTCTTGGAGGGGGAAGGGGGTGAAATTTTGCCACCAGTTCCATATCACCAATGTCTGGTTGTTTTCTTCACCGATAGATGAGGCGAGAAGAGGGTGTGGTTGCTCTCTATCTCTCTCGCTTGAGTGCGCTGCAAGCAGCCACCAAAAGGCGCACGCTTTACGCTCGCGTGTTCCCTTTTATAAATATCGACAGTGTGCATGCATGTTTACAAAAAAAGTCAAACCCTGTTATAACAATAGTCAAATGCCACGAAAACATTGTTATAACTGAGAATTGCAATAAAAGAGTTGCACAAAGAAATAAAAATAAGGGGAGGGCCTGTTCTGAGGAATCTATGATATCGGATGGAATATGCTAAAACGCATCACTGATAAGGATCACAATGCTGTCAATTTCATGGACATACTTGCAAATTGGACCACTTCCAAGTGATAGCCACAAGCCCCATAGAGCTCCATGTTTGACAACGTCTGAAGTTTCGGATGCTACGACTTTTCGAAGTCTTAATTTTTGCTTGCATTGCATGTGCTAATCGTCATCAACATCAGTCTGACTACGTCCACTGCAGGACAAAAACCTATCTCATGCTCCGCCATTTAACCCGGTCCTGTGCTGGCTGCTGCCAATTTATACCCGCAAACTTCTTAATCTCATATGCCCACCTAACCTTCTGTCTGCCCCTAACCAGCTTGCCTTCTCTGGAAATCCAGTTAGTTACCCTTAATGACCAGTGGTTATCCTGTCTACGCGCTACATGCCCGGATCATGTCCATTTCTTCTTCTTGATTTTAACTATGATATCCTTAACCCCCGTTTTTTCCCTACTCCACTCTGCTCTCTTCTTCTCTCTTAAGGTTACACCTACCATTTTACTTTACATTGCTTGCAGCGTCGTTCTCAATTTAAGCTGAACCCCCTTTGTAAGTCTCCAGCTTTCTGCTCTGTAGCTAAGTACCGGAAAGATACAGCTGTTATATACCTTCGTCTTGGGGGATAGTGGCAATCTACCTGTCATAATTTGAGAGTGCTTGCCAAATGTGCCCCACCCCATTCTTATTCTTCTAGTTCCTTACTCTCGTGGTTCGACTCCACGGTTATTACCTGCCCTGAGTAGACATAATCATTTACAACTTGAAGAGCACTATTACCTATCTCGAGGCGCTGCTCTCTTCCAAGGTTGTTGTTCATTACTTTCGTTTTCTGCAGATTATTTTAAGACCCACCTTTCTGCTCTCCTTGTCTAACTTCATAATTATGAGTTGCCATTCGTCACCTGAGTTACTCACCAATGCAATGTCATTGGCGAAGCGCAGGTTACTAAGGAACTCTCCATTAACTCTTATTCCTAACTGTTCCCATTCTAGGCTTCTGAAAACCTCCTGTAAGCACGCGGTAAATAGCATTGGTGAGATTGTGTCCCCCTGCCTTACACCCAACTTGATTGGTATTCTGTTGCTTTCTTTATGAAGCACTACGGTAGCAGTTGACCCCCTGTATATTTCTTCCAGGATGTTTATATACAATTCATCGACGCGCTGATTACGAAGTGTCTGCATGACGGCTGTGCGAAGTGCATTAACAAAAGCCACCACCACACCAGCACCATCACGGAACTCTAAAGTTAGCTTTGCCGCAGCACTATACCGCTATGTGGTGCAGAATACCGTGAATTCGAAGGGGCGCTGGCACACACTGGTGTTATGGGCTGGGTTCTCGTTTTATTCCCTCTTTTCAGTCATACCGCATTCTATGAGCTTTCTGCACGAACACCCAGTAGCTATAATTTATCGTTATAAATGATAATCTGGCATGCGGGCATTTCTGTAAGCGGGTTATTTCGCCTTAGAAAACAAACAGCCGCTGGTGGTGCAGTGGTTTCTAATCGTTATAATCCACATATTGTTAAAACCAGTGCCGCTTCAAATGTGATATAATGAAATGTATTAAATGGTAGACTAGGTATTGATTATTTCATTTTAATGCCAAATTTTTCATTCCACTCTTGGTATAAAACACCCACTGGAAGTATTTAAAGAAATTAACTGGCTAACCACAAAAAATAATTTCGCAGTAGAATACGATTAGACTGGAGCACGAACGGCTGGCACATGCAAGTGTTGTCAGCAAATGTACAACTGCCCTTAAACCAAAAAGTATTCGAACTCCGTACAGCCTGTTCTAACTCATGGGGCTGAAACATGGAGCATAAGAAAGCTACCAGCGAAAAGCGTAAAAGTTCACGCAGAATGCAACGGAAAGCGACATGATAGACATATAACGATTTGGGGATGTTAGCATGACAGGATGGGTAGGCAACAAACGAGAGTTGCAGATATTCTAGATGACATCAACCGAAAAAAAAGTGGGCTGGCCACATTATGCGTAAAACTATAGTCCTTCAATACTATCGAGGGTCTGTGGTAGAAGGACTATTGAGGGAGTATGAAGGAATATTAAGGCAATATGGCAGAACGGACAACCGGTCGACACTAAGAGAAAGAGAATGACTATACCAAGCAAAAGGGAAACGCAGTCTACATTCAGGTAATTCTGTGGGGTGATGAAATGAGAAGTTTACGGGGATTAAATGGCATCAGCTCGCACAAAAAGGGGTAAAATGGATATCGTAAAGAGATACCTCAGTCCTGCAATATAGTAAAACAGGC
>WOVY01010490.1:77500-94772 GCA_013436015.1 Rhipicephalus annulatus
TGACATGAAGGACACAAATGAAAAGTGGCAACATGGCAATCAAGACATGTCATAGGAACATGACTTGCCTGCCACGCTCACGGTACACTCGAGGCCGTTTTGCTAGTTTCACGTGCACCAAATTGAATATTGAGTGACATGACTGTGTGACGAACATGAATAACAGATCATAAAATTAAAATAGTGAAATATACTACATGTACAACATGATTTAAACGGCATGCCAACGGTGCATGCACGGTCGTTTCGCTAGCTTGATAAACAGGTTCGTCACTGCTTGACATGACTGTATGAAAAACGTAACTGAACAATAGCAACATCAAAATCGTACCATTTTATAAACATGACTTGTATGCAACGCTCGTGGTGCGCTTATGATTCACCAACACCGCCTAGGACCAGCCCGCTATAGCTTGATATGCACCAAAATTGGCTTTGCGCGACGTGGCTGTATGACGGACATAAATCGCTGGTCCTAACATGTAACTCATGACATACATGCAATGCACAACATGATTTTCTCCTCGCTGGATGCTTTGCACTACATCGATTCCCAAAATGCGTGGAGCCTGCCATTCTTTTTTCTAGGCTGACTAGGGGCTACTTTTTGTGTTGTAAAAAGAAACTTTACTGGGACTTTGCATGAACTAACATTGTTTTGTGAAACAAATTGCGGGAAAAGTTTGTTTCTTTTTTTCTTTAGACTGCTTACTATTGAAGTGTTTCAAGTGCATGTACATCTTGATGTATTGTAATCACGCACGCTTTCACGTGTATTGCCAATAGGAGACGCAGGTCGTACGAAAGAACACAAATTAGGGCGATTTCAATGCTTTTTGACTATGTTGAGTGTTTTCAGCGCGGACAGCGAGGGAATAGATAAAAAGGACTGGTGTGCGTGCCCTTGCTTTCTATCTCCTTGTTTGCAATGAAGCCACTCAACGTGTTAAACGCATACCTAATTAAGCCGATATGTGACTTATGTGTATTCGGTAATGTCTTATGTGCTTGTTATGTTGGCAAAATTATCAAAGTTAGTTCTGCCTGTAGCCGCAAAGCTAGAAAGAAAGGGGAATGCTGAGGTCGCGAATAAATACTAGCTGAATGAAGCGTTAGTGTTATTATATACGAGAAAACAACATAGTATAATTCACCCCATGACATGATAGCCTGGCGTAACACAGTGAAGCCATCAGGACATCACAGTTCTGAAAAAGATGGGCTCATTTCGAAGGCACAACAATGCGACTATCTGCTGAAAGTTGGAAGTGCCTCGGATCCCGGAGGCCAAGCTAAATAGTTAGCTGCAGGAAGATTTTGAATGCGGAGAGAGGAATGAATGCAATCAGCTGAGATTCTAAGAAAAATGGGGGGTCCCACGTACCAAGGGAATTGATGTTATGCTGTCTGCGGAGAAAAGGTGGCTGTGGTGTAATTTTTTCATGAGAGAAACGGTATAAACCTAAGCTAAAAATAGGTTATAACGCTGCACGTGTAGAGATCATGTTGAACAGTCGCATATGTTGATATAACCAGTTCTTTACAGTTTCCTAATCATGCCAACAGTTACATGGGCATTACGCGAACAAAAGCGGCCAGCTGATTTGTATCGCTCGTGCTGTATCACTTGTGCTGGTCAGTACCTTTGGCTATAGTGCTACGTAGCACAACTGCAGAGATTGAGAGCTTATATATATATATATATATATATATATATATATATATATATATATATATATAAAGCTGACGTTAAGCCGACGTGAAACATAGGCGCGCATATATAATCTTTACGAAACTACACAACCAGTAACGCAAACACAAGTGATATTTCACTAACATTACGCCTCTTTATGTATAGTATTTTTTCCACAGCACGTTTCCAGACCAAGTGTCTATAGATGAGTGCTAAAATACTTGATTTCCACGCACAATATTTTGGTTCGATTCCTCCTGAGACCATGATATTTTTTCGCATTCGATGGGTCAACGCAACCAATGTCAGCTTTCTTAATGCTCTCGCATTCGAATGACTAATGCGTGTTCCCACCGTTTCATCGTAGATCCAAGTTGTCCATCACCTGTGGCACGTAACCGCATGCCGCGGATTGTGGTATACGGGTATGTGCCACACGTGTATTGAAGAAAGTGTTTGACGTCGTATACGACGGGATTTATTTTCACGTTATTCATGTCATAAAAACCACATATTTTGGTCATATAGTCTCGCCCCCCCTATACTAATGTGGGATTTAACGTCCCCAGACCAACAACATTTCCGCCTCCATCGAAAATGCAGCCGCCACCGCCAGGATTTGATCTCGCGACCTGCGGGTCAGCAGCCGAGTACCTTAGGCACTTGACCACCGCGGCGGGGCCCCAAGTTAAGGGATGTAATCACACGAGCATCCACCCTCAGGTTGCTATTACAGACAGACAGACAGACAGACAGACAGACAGACAGACAGACAGACAGACAGACAGACAGACAGACAGACAGACAGACAGACAGACAGACAGATAGATAGATAGATAGATAGATAGATAGATAGATAGATAGATAGATAGATAGATAGATAGATAGATAGATAGATAGATAGAGAGATAGATAGGTAGATAGATAGGTAGATAGATAGATAGATAGATAGATAGATAGATAGATAGATAGATAGATAGATAGATAGATAGATAGATAGATAGATAGATAGATAGATAGATAGATAGATAGATAGATAGATAGATAGATAGATAGATAGATAGATAGATAGATAGATAGATAGATAGATAGATACGATGAAAGTGCCTGCACATTGCTGAACAATGCTTCGCTTTTGAAAAAAAATATGGTTACCGACCACGAGTCTTAGGGGAACACACAATATGCCTGGTAACTCTCTTGCATTTCTGTATGCACGCGTGTTCAGTACGGAAGCCACAAAACCGCGGTGGTCTATGGCATCGTGTAGGGCTCTACGACTCGCTTCTTACCGATTGGTGCGTCACTTGAGGCGTCAGTCAGGAGGGTATGCGTCACGTCTTCTACGTCCGCCGCCGTGGGAGTGGAGACGCCCCCTTTACGCTTGCCTCCGCCACCGGGACCATCACCGAGCGCCTCGTCGAAGCTGCGACGATTATTATCATGGAAAGGAAAGCGAGAGAGGAAGCAAATGTATGTAACATCAAGACGTACTAGAGGTGACTATGGGCACTAATGCTTCACGCGGAAACTAATATTGACACGAGGCGCACAGCTATTAGAACATACACGCACAGTAGACGAAGAAAGTGTTTAACGGCGCAAACGTCAGGAGGGTATAGAAGAGACGAGAACAGAGCGCTGAATGCAGAAACTAATATTGACACGAGACATAGAGCTATTAGAACATACACGTACACTTCGTGGAAATACATTTCTATGGCCTCAAAACATTTTTTGGGGGGAGAGCTGTCGCAAATGAGTTTCTAGAAATCCCACAAGGTGGCGGTAGAGTTACAAAAAGCACAATTCAGAAACGCCCGTTTGTGGCGCAAAGACACAACAAAATCCTTGTTCCTTTCATTTTGCTACCACTGAAACCACCCTTAAAGAGCCACTCACTGGGCCCCATAAGAAGTTTTAGTTAGACCGTGGAAGTTGTTGTGTGTCCGATGAGGAGAATTATGCCACAGAATCTTTTTCAAATCGGTTTATTACGAGTAGAAAAAACTTATTTTTTAAGGCGGTGCAAGACGAGGGTGAGAGAAAGAAAGCTCGAAACCCTTGCCGCTCCTCGCGTAGCCTTCGCAAGCAAAATATCTTCCCTACCCTCTCCAGAATCCGTCCAAGAAAGAGGTCACGTGCGCATGACTTGCCTGAACAAGCCCTACCCCCGAGCACTCGAGCGGCGTTGTTTTGTTGACCAACCTGTTGACCAGCGTTATTTTATGGTCTACCACCTGTGTCTGCGGAATGGGAAACGCTGGCTTAGACACGGTACAACGGATTAGCACAATGAGTGCGCGAACGAATAGGAGCGTTACCTTCGCTTCCACGGCTGTCATCTGCTCGATGCGCTGACCACTGGGACACGAACGCTTGCGAAACGCCAGCTAATTAGTCGCCCATCTCGTCGCAATCAAGGGAAAAGAAAAAAAAAAGACACGCACATTCGCTTATTGCGCCTCATTAGTTATATCAAGTTTCGTAAATCTCTTCAAGCAACAAATTTCATAAACTACGCATGCCGGGTTAAATAATTTTCGTGATATCCCTGCCGTGGTGCTCTAGTGGCTAAGAAACTCGGCTGCTGACTCACAGGTCGCGGGATCGAATGCCGGCGGCGGCGGCTGCATTTTCGATGGAGGCGAAAACGATGTAGGCCCGTGTGCTCAGATTTGGATGCACGTTAAAGAACCCGAGGTGGTCAAAATATCCGGAACCCACCACTACAGCGTCTGTCATATTCACATGGTGGTTTTCGGACGTTAAACCCCAGATATCATCAATTATTGCCACGTCACGTGCCAACGTTGGCCACGTCAGAGCACAGTCGTCTACGCAGAGGACCAACGTCCCTGCACTGCCGAGTACGGATGGCAATTCATGCGTGCAAGTCATGCCCTCATCTTCCGGGCAAGCGTCTGCGAAAGGAAAAGGGAGCAGCGTTCACCTCGAAATTTGTTCCATTTCCGCGGCGTGTAGCGTTCCAAATTTTGGCAGGTGTGACTGTGAACACCCCATCTACACATTTCGCTTGTCAGCTCAAAATTGTCAAACCTGGTGAGTGGCCCTTTAAAGGGAAGCCAAAGAGGTTTTAGAATTCAATCAATTGGGTGCGTATCTACAGGTTTGGCTGCAAACGTCATCGAAAGTCGTCAGTCTCTTGCCGGCCTTTTCTTGTGCATAACACTACATTTTTAACGTAGCCTAAGAAACTCTGGTGTCTTCAGAATTACGTATATATGTATTTATTGATTAAGGAACACACGACCTATTACTTACGTATTGATGTTGAGCCTTAGATATGTGTAATATCTGCTTTTTGATGGACAATGATCACAAGTATGAACGCAGTCTATAGATTAAGATGGATGTCTGTTCAGCAAGTGTAAGTTTTGGCCGGGTGGCTGAATCATTTCATGTGACAGACAGACAGACAGACCGATAATATTTAACGCGATAGCTTTAAAGAGCTCATATTACGAAAAAACCACCGCCGGCGTCGGCCCCGTTGGTTGTGAGCAAAAAATCGTCTGTGCGTCTGTGACCGAAAAAAATGGCAGCATATCCACGTAGTGAATGATGGAGAGTGGGGCGCAGCATCAGTCCATCCATTCGTTCTTGCTTCCTTCCATCCATGCGTGCGTCTGTGTGGCCGCCCGTGCTTCCTTCCGCCCATCCGTGCGTCTGTTCGTGCGTCCGCACGTCCGTCTGTGCGTCCGTCCCTGCGTTCGTCCATGCATCCATTCCTGCGTCCGTCCATGTGTCCATCCGTCCGTGCAGAAATCCGTGCGTCTGTCCATGCATCTGTCTGTGTGTCCGTTCGTCCACCTGTTCAACACTCCAAGTACCGCCATCTCGCATCTTTTCATCATATATTCCTCACATAGAAGCACCGCCATCCAGCGGACATTCCAAGGACTGAACGAGAGGAGGCACAAGCACACTTTCTTACGGCACGCGCTTCGTGTCTACTTCCCACAATTAACCACCTCGAGTTCATGGTATATACTGGTTCACTGTATTCATGGCACAGCGGCCCAACGCTCGCTAAACCTTTCTAAAACCAAGGAGGTTACGTCCAGCGAGTATAACGTAGCAACCCTTTCTTGTCAGATAGCTCAATGCACATGCCAATGACTGCTAAGGGGGAATCAGAGACAGGAGAATTCCGCTTTTAGTCAACGCGCACGCTACGAATTACTTATTGTTCAACAACGCACAGAAAAAATCTCTCACCGGCACCACCTGGAGGTCAAAATGCAAGACCGGTTACATACTACTACTACGACTACGAGGAACGAACTGTTGCTGCGATAAGGAGCTTCGCCCCTAAAATCAAGTTACCGAGATAGCCACGGGAGGTGGCTACTTCACCACGAGTGCGCGCACGATCACACCGACAAGGCCGCGCATTCGAAGAAAAAAAAAGTGCTCAACGTCACGAGGAACAGTAGTTTCTTTGCCCTACCACCCCTTCCTGCTTAGCTTCCAGCGCTTTCGTCAGTGGGACGAGAGAATAGATAATGCAATTGCAGCATGTGACAAACTTTTATGATTCTTAATGTTTGTGCGGCGCTGAATTCGTGAGGCAATAAGCTCTGGTTACTTGAAGAAAGTGTTTCAAGGCCCCTTTGACGCATTTTGTTCGACAGGTGTCACGACGAAAACGAGCCCAATCGGCGAAAATAGCGCGCGCTGGTCCGATCTACTGTTTGTGTGCGTGCGTGTGTATGTAACGAAACATGAACAGGTATGCACTAAGCGGTTGAAGGGTTCACTGGGGGCCGGATTTCGCTATCGCGTTCACTCTTAAAGGAGAAGCTTAAGGGTCCCCCAATTTCTTGCATTCAAGTATGCCAACAAAGACTCTCGTCTTCAAAACGTCGTGCTTAACAAAGACAGACATTACTGTCGACGATGTCATAACTGTCGCTGCGTCTGTCACAGCGTTGGATCTTCAGAATGTGCCAAAGAAACGTCCACCTTGCTCCGCCTACACGGGCAGGCTGAAAGTGTAGGCGTGGAAACTACGTTATCTTAAAGAAGAATAGCGATTTGGGCTAGTTGGTTTGAATTCATGATAATAAGGGCTGCAGCGCGAGCACGAATGTGCTAGAAGAAACAGACGAAAGTCGAGGCACGGAAGCCGGGGTTCGTGTTGTCCTCTTTGCCTTCCGTGCCTCGACTTTCGTCTGTTTCTTCTAGCACATTCGTGCTCGCGCTGCAGCCCTTATTATCATGAGTACGTTATCTTCGGTTCGTTTGGCAGAGCCCTGCGGCACTCCGACAAGCGGTTGCTACTGTTCATTGATCCGAACTGCGAGACCGCCGTTTATGTGGCAATGGCTCCAGTAAGTATGACGAAGCTGAAAATTCTGCAGCTTGATTAGGATACATAATAATGATTGTATAGGGTTTTGTGTCCCAAAACCAAGATGTGATTGCGAGAGAGGCCATAGTGGAGAGCTCCGGAAATCTTGACAATCTGATGTTCTTTAGCATGCATTGATATGACACAGTGCACTCGGGCCTCAGTGATTTCGCCTCCGTCGTAAAGCGAGCTCAATGGCCGGGTTCGAGCCCGCGACCTTCGGTTTAGCAGCCGAGCACCCTAGTCACGATCCGCCGAGACGGACCTTAATCACGATATCTAAAATAATGACATAAGCCGAAAGCTGCGTGAACACGCGTCAATCGTATTTTAGACCGTCAGTTTGATGACCATTCGTGACGTGTCATCGCCAGAGGTCATCGAGGAGGCCCCGCTTCAGTATAGTTGTGCCGCGTCGCAGATAACGCGGCATACCGAAAATGACGTCATCACGCTCGCTCGGTATCTCAAGAGGCCCCGCAGCCACAGCTGCTACTTTCTTCGTCAAAAAGTAATATTCGCGCTCACTTTTCAGAACTCCCGCCTCTCTTTTTTTACAATTAAGCAGGAGTGCAACTGTGCTTATGCACTCCCAATTCGTTATTTTTGTATAGCGTAAGCTGCGTTCGCGGTGGTTGAGAAGTTTCGCGCTGCTTATCGAGAGCCGTGCTGCGCAGGCCTGAGGAACAGTGACGTCACGTGGCGCACAGCTGGCACGCCGGAATAGGTCTGGAAGCTCTCAAGAGTGACGCGTCGCTACCCAGGCAGCACGCCGCCGTTGGACCAATCTTGGACCAACATCGGCTAACATCGGCACCGACGTCGGGCCGACGTCGGAAGTGCAACTTCTTCCAATGTCGGGCCGACGTTCAAGCCAATGATGGGCCGACGTTTTTCCGATGTTTTAGCCAGTATGCAACCAACATTGGGCCGACGAAGGCCCATCGTATTGCCGACAAAGCTGCCAATGTTCAGCCAACATTGGGCCATATTTCAGCCAATCACATGCCATTTTTACGCCGATGTTTGCTGCACGCCGAATATTGATTGGCTACGGATGTGCGACCAACATTGGACCAATCCAGGGCCACATTGCAGCCAATCAAATGCCGTTATTACACCGATGTTTCCTGCACGACGAATATTGGCTACTGACTGGCTTGCCATTATGTAACCATTATTAGTAGGGAATTTTTCTTACCGGAAGATTTAAACAATATGCCTCGATGACCCGCTCTTGTAGCTTTGCAGCCATGCATACTTGGGGCAACAGAAAATTGAATGCTGAGAACTGAAAGCAGTTACTCGATCTATTTCATCTTTTACACCTCATTCCCTTTGCTAACACTAGAAGTGTAGTTTATTTTTTTACCAATTTATCTTTTGCAATAGCGAGTGCTTTATTTGGTACTGGTATTTGGTACAGCAGATCGAAAAAAGTCGTTAGGAAGTAAATGCTGAAAGCGTATGTCCCCCACTTGCAATCCCCACATATGTCCCCCACATGGTAATCGAGAATATTCGTAGTTTAGAGCATTTTTTTGTAACTAAAACATGGTGATGGTGCTTCCGAATCAGCATAAGCTAGCCGAACAGTGCACCACCGACAGTCTGCAGACTATTTATTCTTTGTTTTTTTTTATTTATTTGGTACAACAAAAAATGTATACATTGAAAAATATATATACACAACTAAAAAAGGCCCGCTCTACTGCAGGTCAGGTTGCGTTAGGGGCACAGTGACAGTGGTGCTGTCAAGGCCCTGGCTGCTGTGGCTGGGCAGGAAGCCAGCTGCCCAAGCAGCCGATAATCTGCACTCTGAGAGTGGGGATCATCGGGCTGCTCCACAACAAATGCTTCTCTGAAGCGCCGCTTCCTGCCCCCACAGCGATCAACAGACCCTGGCAGCCACCTCTTAATAAAGTTGAGGGCCTCCGCCTGGTCGCACCCTGCTTTTTGGCAGATGACATCTGCATACAAGAACAGAAATACCATAGTACACATGAAGCACTGCAGTACAGAGAATACACAAGGGTACACACACATAAAACAATGAACAAGTCTAACCTGTCACTAATCTACAGAGCCTCAGGTTCACAAACGCCCTTTTCTGCCATGAAGGCTGTACAGCACTTGCACGTCATGTGCCAATACAGCCTTCATGGCATTCACACCAATTTCTCGGAGGCCACGTCCCCTAATCTGCAGGAGGTGCTTGCGCTGTAAAAAAATGCAAGAAGCATAGATGGGGTAAACGCAACAGCACATCGAAATGTTTTCATGATAAAAATCCGCAAGAAGAGGACACTGAAAACAACAACTTGAATTTTTAGGCATCACAACATTTAATTGTTTTTTTACGCTAACTTCAACTCAATTGACCTAAAATGGTTTCCACATCAGCCCTCTCACACTCAGTGTGAGAACCTTTCAGAGTCCTTCTCTGAATGCAGTTTCGCTGTTATGAAATCAAATACAACACTGTTATAACCCTTAATAAATATTGATTCTAGCTATGAAGTAGTATAATTACTTTGTACAGTGCTCAAATTCCAATACACGTTTCTTCGAGGTTACAATGTCTTTGCCTGAATGTTGACCAGGAGTAGCTTCTACAGGTGAAAACGATAAAATATGTGGAATTCAAAAAGAAGCTCGGACATGTTTTTAATCAATGCATTGTAAGCAGAGCACAACAAGATAAATGAACATGATCAAGGCGTACTAAGAGGCAACCTTAGAGCGACCAAATCTTGGTCATAGATGAAACTGATAGAAAAATAAAGGTCGCACTAGATGGTCGCACCATTTGCTGTTTATATTTTTCTGTGATAGCCAACAAAGAGGCATGTCGCTATAGAAATCTCATCACAATAAACAGAGGTGCATTTTTCTTCACACTGCGAAATTGGGTGCATGTTAGATTTTTAAAAAAGTAAGAAATCGGCTAACACAAGGCAGGGTGAACTGTAGCTCAAAGTAGAGAGAGCCCCAGCGGACACGAAATAGGGTGATAAATGAACAAAATTACTGAATGTCTGTTTTAAGCAGGCTATTGCTAGTCACTGCCCATCAAACACACGATGCCGCCTACATCGTCTGCTAGCTTAGGACAGTTCACTCGGACTTCACAGACTATAGTAAATACAGTCGAATCTCATTAATTCCAACACACTTAATTCGAACTGACGCTGTGGTCCTGTCAAAGCTATACCGCGCTCCGAAAATGCTCTCAGCACCCCGCCCAATCCTGCGGTGGCACTTCAGACACCTCATCGCTGTGCTTGAAGAAGAAAATGAAGAAAAGGAAAGAAAAGACTGCGGTGGAATGTTTGCCAAATGCCAATCTGCGACATTCCTGTGCCACGCTTCGGCTTTTTCCGTCCCTGCCACGTAGAGACCCTTCTACTCTTAACACTGCGCATGAAGAGAAAAAGGGGAAAAACTGTCGCAGAGAGTTGGCTCTCTCATGCCGATCTGCAACGCGCCGGTGTCACGCTTCCCTGTTTTTCGTTCCTGCTATGTAGAGACTCTTCTCCTTTCAACACCGCGCACGAAGAGAGAGAAAAAAAAAAAGCTGCTGCGGAGTGTTTCTCTCTCGAATGCCGATTTGCTTTTCTCCAGGTGGAGATGCTCCTCCTTTCTCATCATGTGCTGGCCACGCTCCGGCTGCAGCGCAGATGGTAACAGTGGAAACACAGTTGTCTTCAAAGAGTGTCAGCACTGGACATTGCCGCGCAAAACTTCTTTTGCCAGGAGAATACTGAAGCCGAAGTACAAATGCTTTGCAAACTGCACGCAAAAATTGTTGACTCGTTGCAAGGCCAACGTGTACAGACATGTATTGACTACTTTAATTAATGACGGATGTCCTGTAACTTGTGAATAAAACTTCTCCATGCACATGCATCACTGCATGGTGAGCCCTCCGCTCGTTTACCGTATTTACTCTATTCTACCGCGCCCTCGATTGTAACACGCGCCCAGATTCCACGAAAAAAAAAAACTAAGACATCGGTTGAAACGCGCACCCTTTTTTCTCGTTGGCCCGCTTGATCACACCACTCGCGAAAACGACTCTTTTTGAGAGCGTCTTCCGTTTAAATATGAAGTACGGGGGAAGCTTATGCCTATCTGACGTGCAACAGAGCATTGCTGTCACTCTAGTTTTACCGTGGCCCAATGTCGGTACACAAACTTCCTTCGCCCCCTTCTCCTAATTGATGATTGATATGTGGGGTTTAACGTCCCAAAACCACTATATGATTATGAGAGACGCCATAGTGGAGGGCTCCGGAAATTTAGACCACCTGGGGTTCTTTAACGTGCACCCAAATCTGAGTACACGGGCCTACAACATTTCCGCCTCCATCGGAAATGCAGCTGCCGCAGCCGGGATTCGAACCCGCGCCCTGCGGGTCAGCAGCCGAGTACCTTAGCCACTAGACCACCGCGGCGGGGCTCGCCCCCTTCTCCTAGACGGTTGTGGTGCCAGGCATGTCGAAGTAAAGAGGCGTGTGATCGGCATTCCCGATTTGCCCAAGCAGGTAGCCATTGTTGTGCCGCAAGTTTAGGAGGAACCTCTGAAGACTCTGAAGCTTTTCTTCGTACTCCTCCGGTAACTTCCGGCATATGCCCGTTCGCCTTCGTATGGAAAAGCCTTTTCTCTTCATAAAGTTCGTTAGCCAGCACCTGCTCGCTTTAAAATGGCTCTGCATTAGCCCTTTTTCTAAGGCTAACCGCATAGCCTGCACTTGGAGCAATCCTGTCGTCACGGGCCGCTATGCCGCTCACTGCTTAATCACATACTCGCCGAGCAGCTCTTCAATTTGTGAAAACCGACCCTGCGGTGGTCCACTGAAGCCTTTGCGTCAATCTTTGCTGTCGACAATATTCTGCTTTTGTTTCCGCCAGTCCCACACGCACGTTTCGGGAACTCCGAATGACCGCGATGCGGCCCGATTTCTGTCCGTTCCGGCACACGCGACGACTTTTCTTTTAGTAGCAGCATTGTGGTGCACTCGTCGAGTTATTGGAGTCGGCCCTACCATGCCGTCGATGCTAATGTACTACAAGATGACGAACTCCTCAGCACACGTATGAAGTGCCGCCCATGGGAAACACATAGGCAGAAATGACCGACGCGCCATGCCGACGCACGTAGGGGGCGGCCATTTTGTAAGTGGCGATGGCAATAGAATGACCATATTCATTTTTTTTTCGTACTCGATTCTAACGCACATGCGATTTATGAACTCTCTTAAGCGGAAAAAAGGTGCGTGTTATATTCAAGTAATTACGGTAACTTTCATTATTTTGAACTTCTTTTAATTTGAACAAATTTTCTAGCCTCTTTGAGTACGAATTATTCATATTCGACTGTAGTACAGTGGCTCATGAGATAACCTGACTAGTTTGTTTCCCGAAACACAGTATCTTAAAGCAGTACTAGATTTCTGCATGTAACATAGGCATATTAGAAATCAAGAAATATACACCAAAGCCGCAGCCACAGCTTTACTCTGCACAGCTGCCTCTGCTGCCTCCACTTCTCGAATTGTACCAGCAGGCAGCCGGGGAAGGTCAGAGGGGCGCTGTGCTGGCTGGGCGTGCTGAGGCACGGACAAGAGCCGTACCTTGTGCTTCAGCTGTCGCACCTCCTGCAGAACCTCTCTTTGTTGCTGCCGGATGCCAAGTTGGATCCGCAGGATCCGTAGCAATAGAGCTGAAACATACAAGAGTACATACCATATTTACTCGCACAATTTGCATCCTCACATAATTTGCTCACCAGTATAATTAGCCAGCCTGCTTTACTACAAGAAACTTTTTGCTCGCATACTTTGCCCTCCCCAACCAGCCCGAGCCACCTTGCCAGCACACACACAGACACATTTGACTTCATGATGCTCTGGTCAGGCACATCTCTTGTCGAGCAGGCGAGTGCAGTCTTACACAAAATGGACTGAGTGCAAGGTCCCTTCGTCCATGAACTTTTATGCTTTCCCTAGAATATCAAACTTGAAAACCGAAACCTGTTTATGTGTAGTCCGAAATGCTTAAAGGTTTGCCTCTTATCTTCCCACCTCTTCCACGGCAAGAATGTATTCCCGAGACACAGCACAGATGTTGAACGCGTGCAAGGACCTGTCACATCAACTAGATGAGGCAGGTTTTCCCACTCTTTTTTTTGTTTCGGTTTCGCCATCTGGCAATTGCGTTTTTACCGTTCCTTGTGATAGGCTACAATAATTATATACGAGGCAGATTGCTGTTATAAAGCTTACCGAAGAAAACTGAAACCGTGCTACCGCTAAGCACATCAGCGTGGAGTTCTTCGACATGCAATATTCAGTATGGGAGCCAGCAGAAGAGTGCGTTGAATAAGACTTAGCATAGAAGCTTGGGTGTGTTGGTTAGATATCGGAGGGAACACAACGCAATAGAAGACTGGGACAAGGAATGGACACACACACACATGAAGGGCGACACACACAGCACTGTGTTGGCATCGCGCTTCCTTGTCTGCATCTTACTTTACGTTGGGTTCCCGACAATTATTGGAGAGTACTTATGTTCTCTGCTATAACCCTGTCGTGGGAACTGGTTTTTGTGAGCACTGTTCGGAAGAACTTCAAGAAAATGGGGGCATTTGAACAGGCTTAGCAAACAAATGGCAATCCGCTTTGAGACAGCTTTGACAGCGCCTGCAACATATATTCCCAGTTGAGCTTTTAGGCCAGCGATTCCTACTAGCTTCGCACATGACCGGATTGACAAAAAAAGTACACATAATACGCGAGTATATACCGCATTTGACTCTGTAGCTTTGATGAACCAGGCAGATACACAAATTTATCCAAAACTCCATTGGTTCTGTTGCAAAATTATTCAACAAACAAATTGCGATGTTATCCATGTTACTATACGATTGTGGCACTTTACCATTGCAGCTTTCCAGGAGGCACACATAGTGCAGCGTTAGTTCACCACTCGCAGTTAATTGTATGCAGTAGGTTGCTCACAGCAACTGACTGCATGCAATGGTGAACATCTTGCATGCTTGCACCGCTGTTTCAGCATGCTGGCTGCTTCCCATACGGCTATCAATTGATGTTCACAAAATTGGGAAGATGAAGAAAGACTACAGAGTGCCCTCTGGCCACCCTATACTCCAAACCTCCAGCCAAAAAACAAACAAAAGAAACAGAAGTATGCAAATGAATATTATTCCTAATGCAGCTGGAATGGAGTGTAGTTTTCACCAATTCTGTGTGTTAAGTCAATATGGAGTGAGTTAACTCCATAAAGTAGCTTTTCTCATAACAGTGTTTACTCTATTGTAACACAAGGAGTGACTTTATAGCATCTAGAAGGAAAAATAGAATCTTCAGTATTTGATAGAAATGTGAGGCTCTACCTTAAAACAACAATAATCTGGAAAAAGAACCCATTACATTCGAAAAAAAAAAAGGTAGCACAGTTGATCCCCTTTACAAGAGACACTGATGTAACAGACAAACGGGGATAAGAGGCACCAGTGTGCAGGCTGACATTTGGCCCATCATGCATCAGGCACTCCGTAGATGCGCCTGTGCAGCCGGGAGCCCTGCAGTCAAGCATGCTGAGCAAGACTGTTGACCACTGTACAATGACACATTGCCACAAAATTTCAAAACTTCATTTCACAGACTTCTGCAAAAGCTTCTTACACTCTTGCATAATTTTTGCACAAGCTTCTCTCATTCTTGCGTGATCTTCGTCAGAACATATAAGTGTTGGAAGTTGTATGTCCCCAAAAACTTGCACAATACAAATAGCATACATTAAAGTCTATCACTTAATACGTGCATAGTGTAACAATGAAAGGAAACTCACGCATGGTTTGCTCCGAGCCTTCCCCGTGCGGTGCCTCCTTGAGCCTTGGAGAGCACTGTACAGCTAGAGCAAAGTAGCATCAATCCAGTGTTAATGGCAGGTTAACAAGACAACAAAACTAACCCCCATATTCATAAACGCTCCCCGACTCGACTTTCACCCTTCACTTGACAGAGTTGAGCACTGTGCCGCTGCTCGTTTGAAAGCGACGCTGCGCTACTCGAGAATCACAGCAGATTATTGCTGACATGCAGCAATTTTCTCTGCTTAGAGACGGCGCTCCCATCAGCCATCTCAAGTGGAGGTGAAGCGTTGAGTGGAGGGACGTTCTAGAATACGGGGGTAAGATTGGTTGCAAGAACACTACAATAGACACACTTAATTTTTACACTTCATCTATATTGTACAGCTACACACATTCTGCATCCTTATAATGCAACATATACATACAGGCTTATAAAGTAAACACTGTAGGCTGCTCAAATAACACCTACACAAAAAAATTACCCGAAAGTGGCCATGCGCAAAGTACTTTTATTTGAAACTCACAAAACTTTTGCGGTGATGGAGAATAAATAAGACAGGTTACGCTTGGAGGCACATGAGACCTTCGCAGCTTTCATAAAGTACAAAAAACAATATGGTATGTGTGTGTGTATGTACGCATGAAGCTTCAGCCTTTACATACGGTTTCTTGAAAGAATCGACTATGAATTTTATGGCACCTGTGTCATTCAGCGCAATTGAAGCCTGCTGATCAGTGTGTGCAATTGTGGAATAGTTACATGGAAAATGGCGTGAAACACCTAAAATCAAATTTTTCTAGCTAGGAAATATGCAGCTGTGTATACACAACACATGCTGCAAACAGTGGGAGGTGACCACAAGAGTGATTTGAGTGTAAGCGGCAGTATTCCGCATTCATGCACCCCGCCATTTTCAACTGTTGCCCAAAAGCAGCACCACTTTAGCGTGCTACTTTTTTTTTACATCATAAACAGCACGGAATACAGCGAGGATGAAAACAACATACGCAATTAAATTTTGAGCAGTATTTATGGTGCGCATGATTGATTGATTGATATGTGGGGTTCAACGTCCCAAAACCACTATATGATTATGATAGACGCCGTAGTGGAGGGCTCCGGAAATTTAGACCACCTGGGGTTCTTTAACGTGCACCTAAATCTGAGCACACGGGCCTACAAACATTCCCGCCTCCATCGGAAATGCAGCCGCCGCAGTCGGGATTCGAACCCGCGCCCTGCGGGTCAGCAGCCGAGTACCTTAGTCACTAGACCACCGCGGCGGGGGATGGTGCGCATGAAAAAAAAATATGCCTTTGTACAACGACGAATTCATAATTTGCCTTCACGGACCTTCTGTTAGGCTGCACCACATACAGATTTTTTGTGGCTTTCAAAAGAGATTTGAAAAAAAATAATAACCGTGTTTACTCTCGTCATGAGCGCACTCACTAAGTCACCCTCATTTCAGTCGCCAAATTTTGAACTTTTTTTTCTTCCACATATTAAACACACACCTTACGTTCATCCGCTGAAGTCCCACGGGCTCCGCCCCCCCCCCCCTTGCCGCCTTCGCTCGCTGCCACGTGCTATTTTATTTGTTTCTACTTGTTCACAGAACGTCCCCTGTCTTTTTTAATTATCTCTTGTAACATATGTGGCATTATCTTGTTCCCGAGGTGCCACAGGTGCTCTGCTATGTAGATGCACCATTAAACTAGTATTTTTGATCAACTGTGCATTTCTGATGTTTACCTTGCAAGTACGTAAAACTGGCGTGCTCCTTGATCTACGATACACATGTGGCTTGTCTCACTTTGAAGGAAAAGTTAGCATACAATGGTGTAAATGCTTAGAATTTGAAATATTGAGGCAGCAGCACACCGGAGATGATCATATGGTAAAGAAACGATTGCTGCCTTATTACTGGCAAGTTGTCACTTATATGTACAAATAAATTTTGCGAGCTAAAAAAAGTACAAAAGCACAGCGAGGCTATGATGTGGTTCAACCTGTGGATCGCTACATTTATCACGCCATATGATGAAGCTTCCTTTGGTAAAACTGCTCAGATAAGAAAAAAAGTTTGCTGTCCAATACAGCAACTATACAAGTGTGCACGTGCATCTCGCAGCGCCTTTTCGTCACTTCCGAAATGCGCCACCAACATGCCCGGGCACCAACCGAATCTATCGCCTACAACTGCCATGTTGTCTCCTCGTGCTTGCACCCGTTTAGTTTTGCCTCACGATGCAAGTTTGAGAAATTATGAGCTGCTAGTGAGGCAAGTTGATTTAG